>VJNQ02000545.1:0-53152 GCA_007827005.2 Populus simonii
ACTCATCAATTAGTCAACAAATCAATAGTTCCAAATTTTGGCCTATAAAAGGAGGCATTTGCCATGTATTTAGGCATCTTGGTGTTCAGATCAAGATCATGCTCTTGCTTTCTCTCTTTGTATTGCTTATGCTTTGCTTTCATTAATATCAAGTTTATGCCTTTCATTTCCTTTCCTTTACTTAGTTAACTTTTATCTTACTTATGTTCTTATCTTGTTTATTTATGTTTCTTTCTTTCATTATGTCTAGCTAAGTTAATTATGTCAAGGTGAAAAGGTTACACTAATGGTGTAAGGATAAGTATAATATAAACTCAACATGGACTTTAATGTTGGATACTAACATGCTTTATATTTGTTATCTTGTTCACTTTTAATACTTTGCTTGTTAAATGGTTAATCTAGATTTATGTTGTATAACACTTGGTACAACAAATACTTGGCACTTTCATAGCCCATACTGTATGGTATAACCGACACCTGAGCTATGAAAGGAACTTGATTTGTTGTTAACATAAGTTATAATCATGAATGCCTGAAAACATTTACAAGTATTAGCATTATTCGAATAAGATAGCTAATGTAATCATGTTAACAATTGAATAATAAGAGTTTATACTATACTTGTTTGAAATACCATTAGTGGATCCTCTAACCTTGACATTTGTTGTTATCATTGTTTAATCCTTACGTTAATCTTCCATCTCAAAGTTCTCATCAACTTCTTCTTCTTCATCATCTTTATTATTATCATTATTAATAGTATTATTGGTATTATTATCATTACTACTACTATTACTATTATTAGTATTACTACTACTACTACTATTATTTATTATTATTATTGTTATTGTTGTTACTATTGTTGTTGTATTATTGTTTTTATAATTTATACAATTAACCTCCCTGTGGTTCGACCCCGGTCTTGCCGGGTTATTTATTACTTCGACACTCCTGCACTTGGGAAAAGACATCAATCTTTTGGTCGTGTCAAGTTTTTGGCGCCGTTGCCGGGGAGGTAAATTCTTGTACAAATTATAGTATTTATTTTTTTTCTCTTTTCTCTTTTCTTGTATCTAATTTTGTTTATTTTTTTGTTTGTTTTTTTTGTTTTGTTTTCTTCTTCTTTTCTTCTCTTTTTACACGTGCATGAGAGTTTGGTCACGTACATTAAGTGGTAGACTTTGTAGGGTATCCTCATCATTTTCAGAAAATATGGCCGAAGAAGATAACCAATCACTTCATAATGAAATAATGAGAATATTCGGGTTAGAACACTTAGAGACCACATGAATCCCACAAGAACAAGTGCACCCTCATGCATAGTTTTTCCACCTGATGCATCTCATTTTAATTTTAAGACAGGCATTATTCAACTTTTACCATCTTTTCATGGCTTAGATTTAGAAAATCCATACTTGCATTTAAGGGAATTTGAGGAGGTTTGCAACACGTATAATGACTCAAATTGTAGCATGAACACCATTAGATTGAAGCTTTTTCCTTTTTCATTAAAAGATAAAGCTAAAACATGGCTACAAAATTTGAGACCTGGATCCATTCGTGCTTGGGATGAAATGCAACAACAATTTTTAAAGAAGTTTTTTCCGTCCCACAGAACAAACTCTTTCAAAAGACAAATCATTACTTTCTCTCAAAAACCAGGAGAAACATTTTATCAATGTTGGGATAGGTATCGAGACTTGCTTAATACTTGCCCCATCATGGTTTTGAAACATGGAGATTAGTTTCACATTTTTATGAAGGATTAACACCTAGAGATAGGCAAATGGTTGAATTGATGTGCAATGGAACTTTTGAAGATAAAGACCCTAATGAAGCAATGGAGTACTTAGATTTGCTAGCTGAAAATGCACAAAATTGGGACACCACAGGTACTTATGAGGCACCAAGTAAAACCCAACCTCATACATCTAGTGGGGGTATGTACAACCTTAGGGAAGATCATGACCTCCAAGCCAAGTTTGCATCTTTAGCTAAAAAGTTGAGGCACTAGAATTAAAAAAGAGTGGTCAATTAAAATCTGTTCAAGACATTGCGTGTCAAATTGTGAAACCAACGAACATTCAACCAATGACTGTCCAACCTTGCCTTCTTTTAAAGAATGTCTCCATGAACAAGCCCATGCATTAAACAGTTTTCAAAGGCCCAACCATAACCCATATTCGCAAACATACAACCCTGGTTGGAGAAATCACCCAAATTTCAATTGGAAGAGTGATAACAATAATGCACAAACTTCACAGCCACCGTTTCAAGCACACCATAATTTCCAAAATTCTCATGGATATGCACCTCCTTATGCTCCCCCTCCTAGAAGAAATCTTGAGGAAACATTGCATGCATTTATGGAAAAGCAAGAGGCAATTAACACTCAACTTGCTCAAAGCATGACAGATTTTAAAGATACTCTTGCAAAGTTCACATCTGCTCTCAGTTTCCAAGAGAAAGGTAAGTTTCCATCTCAACCGCAACAAAATCCAAAGGGGCAATACAACACGAGTGCAAGTAGTTCGGGAAGCCAACACATGGATCACGTAAAATCAGTCATCACTCTTCGCAGTGGTAAGGTTATTGAAAAACCCATTCTTGAACCTTGTGAGAATGATGATGAGTCAATCTCTGAGGGTAAGGAAAGGATTGAATCTGATCATTGTGAAGAAAAGACTGATTCCCCGCCAGCACTTCCATTTCCTCATGCCATGACCAAACAAAGGAAAGTCAATCACAACTCTGAAATCTTTGAAACTTTCAAACAGGTAAGGATCAATATACCTTTGTTGGATGCTATTAAACAGGTTCCTTCTTATGCTAAATTTTTGAAAGATCTGTGCACTGTGAAGAGAAAACTGAATGTGAAAAAGAAAGCCTTTTTAGCCGAACAAGTAAGTGCCATTCTTCAGAACAATAATGCATTGAAATATAAAGACCCTGGTTGTCCTACAATTTCTTGCTTTATTGGAGAACATAAAATTGAAAGAGCCTTACTTGATCTTGGAGCTAGTGTGAATTTACTCCCATATTCAGTTTTTCAAAGTCTCAATCTAGGTGAGTTAAAACCAACTTCTGTGACTCTTTTACTTGCCGATAGATCTGTAAAAGTGCCTAGAGGAATAGTTGAAGATGTGTTAGTACAAGTCGATAAATTCATTTATCCTGTGGATTTTATTGTCTTGGATACACAACCTGTTGAAGCATGTAATTCATTTCCTGTTATTTTAGGACGTCCATTTCTTGCAACTTCTAATGCATTGATTAATTGTAGGAATGGACTGATGAAGCTATCTTTTGGGAACATGACATTGGAGATGAATATTTTCAACATTTGCAAACAACCTAGAGATGATAATGATTTACAGGAAGTGGACTTTACTGAAAAATTAGTTCATGACCAATTTCAAACCACTTCCAGTGAAACTGAGATTGATGAATCTGATGATTTGCAAATGGTCTATTTTCAGGAAGAATCAAAGGCAAGTAATTGGAGACCACAAATTGAGGAATTGCCGCCACGATCAATTGAGCCTATACCTTCAAGTGTTCAACCACCAAAACCTGATTTGAAGCCGTTACCCCTCAATCTCAAATACTCATTTTTGGGAGAAAATGAAACTTTTCCGGTAATAATCTCTTCCAAACTTAATGCACAGCAAGAAGGTAAGTTATTACAAACTCTGAAAATGCACAAAAATGCATTAGGATGGACCATAGCTGACATAAAAGGAATTAGTCCTTTGATTTGCACTCACAGGATTTATTTGGAGGAAAATGCTAAACCCTCTAGAGAAATGCAACGAAGGCTTAATCCTAATATGAAAGAAGTAGTGAAAAATGAAGTCATTAAGCTTCTAGATAATGGAATCATTTATCCTATTTCTGACAGCAAATGGGTAAGTCCTACCCAAGTGGTACCGAAGAAGTCTGGAGTCACTGTGATAACAAATGAAAAAAATGAGTTAATTCCAACTAGGACTATTACTGGTTGGCGCATGTGCATTGATTATAGGAAACTTAATTCAATGACTAGAAAAGATCATTTTCCTTTACCTTTCATGGATCAAATTCTAGAAAGAGTTGCAGGTCATGAATTTTATTGTTTCCTAGATGGCTATTCAGGCTACAACCAAATTGAAATTGCATTGGAAGATCAAGAGAAAACTACTTTCACATGTCCATTGGTACTTTTGCATATCGAAGGATGCTTTTGGATTATGTAATGCACCAGCCACGTTTCAAAGATGCATGCTTAGTATATTCAGTGATATGGTTGAACGTTTTCTTGAGATTTTTATGGATGATTTTTCTGTTTTTGGTGATTCCTTTGATGATTGTTTGACTAACTTAGAAAAGGTTTTGAGCAGGTGTGAAGAGAAGAATCTTGTACTGAATTGGGAAAAATGTCACTTTATGGTAACAGACGGCATTGTACTTGGTCACATTGTTTCATCAAAAGGAATTGAGGTTGACAAATCTAAAATCGAGTTAATTGCTAACTTGCCAACACCAAAATCTATTAAAGATGTTAGATCATTCTTAGGACATGCTGGTTTTATAGAAGGTTCATCAAAGATTTTAGTGTGATATCTAAGCCCTTGAGTAACCTTCTAACAAAGGATAATATTTTTGAATGGACTGAACATTGTGAAGAAGCCTTTGTTAAACTTAAAAACCTGCTTACTTCTGCTCCTGTCATTCAACCTCCTGATTGGTCATTACCTTTTGAAATAATGTGTGACGCTAGTGATTATGCCGTGGGTGCTGTCTTGGGATAATAATGTGATTTACTATGCAAGTAAAACTTTAAATAGTGCACAAATGAATTACACCACCACTGAAAAAGAATTACTTGCAGTAGTATTTGCATGTGAAAAATTCAGGTCTTATCTTGTTGGCTCACCTGTTGTTGTTTTTAGTGATCATGCAGCATTGAAATATCTTCTTTCTAAGAAAGATTCTAAGGCTAGATTGGTTCGATGAATTTTGTTACTTCAAGAATTTGATATAACAATCAAAGAGAAGAAAGGCACCGAAAATGTTGTCGCAGATCACTTGTCAAGATTGACAACAGAATCGAGATCTGACATCACACCAATCGATGACTACTTTCCTGACGAATCTTTATTTTCTGTCTCTACAATGCCTTGGTATGCTAATATTGTTAATTTTCTTGTTTCAGGACAATTGCCAGCTCATTGGAGTACCCAAGACAAAAGAAAGTTCTTGAACGAAGTGAAGAACTTTTATTGGGATGACCCTTATTTATTCAAATATTGTCCTGATCAAATATTTCGAAGATGCATTCCTGACAATGAGGTAAGTAGTGTTATTAAATTTTGTCATTCTGAGGCATGTGGGGGTCATTTCTCATCAAGAAAGACCACTGCAAAAATCTTACAAAGTGGATTTTACTGGCCCAGCATGTTCAAGGATTCACATGCATTCTGCAAGACTTGTGAAAATTGTCAAAAGTTGGGATCTATTTCAAAACGTCACATGATGCCTTTAAATCCTATTCTTGTCATTGAGATCTTTGACTGTTGGGGTATAGATTTCATGGGTCCATTTCCTCCATCATTTGGTTTCTTGTACATATTAGTCGCAGTAGATTATGTTTCAAAATGGATAGAGGCAATTCCAAGTCGAAACAATGACCACAAAACAGTGATAAAGTTCTTGAAAGAAAATATTTTGAGTCGATTTGGAATCCCTCGAGCCATGATAAGTGATGGTGGAACACATTTCTGCAACAAGCCATTTGAGTCTTTAATGAAGAAATATGGAATCACACACAAAGTTGCCACCCCTTATCATCCTCAGACAAGTGGACAAGTAGAGCTTGCTAATAGGGAGATCAAACAGATCTTAGGAAAAACAGTGAACCCTAATAGGAAAGACTGGTCTTTAAGACTTAATGATGCACTTTGGGCTTATCGAACTGCTTATAAAACATCATTAGGTATGTCACCTTATAGACTAGTCTATGGAAAACCTTGTCACTTGCCTGTGGAACTTGAACATAAAGCTTATTGGGCTATTAAAGCTTTCAATTCAAACCTTGATGATGCTAGTCAGCTGCGTAAGTTACAAATAAATGAGCTTGAGGAAATAAGAAATGATGCATATGAGAATTCAAAAATTCATAAAGCAAGAATCAAAGAATTTCATGACAAGAGAATCTTGAGAAAAACATTTGATGTTGGTCAAAAAGTCTTGCTTTATAATTCTCGACTCCATTTATTTCCTGGAAAACTAAGATCAAGATGGAGGTAAAGTGAATAAAAATAAAGATCAAGTGGAGAGTCCTTTATTGTGAAACATGTGTATCCATATGGGGCCTGTGATATCGAGAATCCAAAGAATGACAATGTTTTCAAGGTAAATGGACATCGTTTGAAAGTTTACTTTGACAATTTTCAGTTGAAAATGACTCTATTGAATTGAGTGATCCTGTATATAAAGAATGATTTTTTTCTCACATTGTTTTGTGTTTGTTTTGGTGTGAATTTGTTTTGCTAGTCTCTCTCACCCCGGTCAAATGGCGGATAACGGTACTCCGTGACTTCAGTCGGTTCTTTCAGTTTCCCATAATAACTGATATCTGTATATATTTGTGCAATTCTTTGCTCTTCTCCCTTCTTTGAATCTCTTCTCCAATTCTCATTTGAAAATGGACACCACTCTTGAAAAATTGAAAAAGTACTTTCCCGCTCTGCCTCAGAATGCAATTACAAAAATTTACCGTGCTAGGTGTTAAGATTGAGGTTAATGAATCATGGAATTCCTGAAGATATTCGTGGCTGATTGAAGCAAAGGTCCGATTATCAGGTGAGTCCTCCAATTCTTTCATTTCATACATGCCTGGAACAGGTAAAAGCACTTTTGCAAAGAAACGTCGTGCAAAACGACTGAAAGTCTGTCACAGATGTGCCAGATGGACTTGCAAAAATATGTCGTTCTTTAGGAATGATATCTGTAAATCGTGAAGATAAAATACAATTCATTAAGGATGGCCTGAGTAAGGGGTCTTTAGATAATCTTCTATTAACCCTTGAGACGCATCCTAGTGGAGATGTGCATCGTGCAATTCATGATTTATAGCCACAATTCCATAAAGAACATGATCGACTTAGTCTTGGAAATCTGATTATAAAAGACCCTGTTTGCCAATTTTTAAGAAAACTGGATGGGAAGCCTATCCCCGACCCATAGAGGGCGTTTAAGCCGTTCTTGGTTGTAAAACCAAGGGAAGATGTGAGCCACAATCACAACTACCTGTACATACACATGCTTTTTCAAAATAAATAAATAAATAAATAGAGAGAGAGAGAGAGAGAGTGTGAGACTCCAGCTGGCCTACATATAGGTGGTATGATTGCATCTCCAATTTCTCATCTATAAAACTTCCTTCCTTCCCTCATTTCTACTCAACCCATACATTAACAAATAGAAGTGTGTAGAAATGGCAGGTTCCTCAAGTCAACATAAAATATTTGTGTTTTCGGTGGATCCAGTCCTGGGAAAGGAAAAGAGTTTTTAGAATCAGCAAATCATCTTGGTCAGGTATAGCTGAGAGAAAGATTCATTTAGTGTATGGGGAGGCAGCCTTGGGTTAATGGGGGTGTGTCAATAGCTATTTTTTAGGAGGTAGTCAAGTTTTGGGGGTCGTCCCCAAGCTTTAGCAAAAGGGGACATCATTGGAAAAAATTGGAGAGGAACTACAGGTCTCCACAATGTTTGATCGAATGAATGCAATGTTTAACCATGTTGACGCTTTCATTGCCTTACCAGGTGGTCTGGAAACATTGAAAGAGATCTTTCATATTTCCTCTTGGGCCCAACTTCACATTCACCATAAACCTATAGGTTGTCAATGTTAATGGTTTTTATGATAATTTGTTGTCTTTTCTTGATCAAGCTGTGGAACAGGAATTTCTAACATCTTCGGCACGACAAAATCATAATCTCTGCTGCTGCTACTGAACAATTGATCAACCAACTACAATCTTTCACCCCTGTAATTGATCCTTCCATGAGTCGCATAAATTAGTCAACTAAGGAAAGCCGTAAAAAGCTTAGATTGGATTTGAGCCTTCGTTTGTGAATCCTCGTGTCTTTTTTTTATTAGCAATATTTTGTTTGTTATTTCTTATTTTTGTTTAAGTGTGTTTCAGGTTTGTTAGTGTTCGTTGTTTCAGGTGATGTCTTCTATACTCTATCTTTCTATCTTGTGACATTGAGGACAATGTCTCGTTCTAGTTGGGGGAGAGGGTAGTAGTTGATAAAAAAAAAAAACTAACTTACTAACTGTTTTTGCTATTATTAAAACCATTTGACAAAACTATTATTAGGATGGCAGAGTAAGGAGGAATTTTATTAACTCTTGAGACGCATCTTAGTAAATAGTCTTATCAAGGCTTATCATAATACTTCTTGAAATATTCAGGTTTACAAACTCTCGCATTGTTATCACTTTGATTCTGCTCATATACTCATTTAACAAATATTCTTAAACCTTCATTTTCACACACACACTTTAACATATGATTGTGGGTTGCACATTGGATTATTACATTATTTATGTTCTTTTGTTAAAGATAACAACTAAGGGATATGGATAGTCTATAATTGCAAAAAAAAAAAAACAAAAACAACAAAAAGAAAATGATGATAATAAAAACGTAGATAAGTTTGATTTCGTAGCCTCCCTAACCTAAGCAATTAAGCCCGAAGGGGTGTTTTAACACCTAATACCCTAAACTCAACTGACTTGGGAGCTATTGGCCCAAAGCTTGTTACATGGGTTAAGGAGAAAAGCTTAAGGGAATCAAACATTGCACTATCTACGTATCAGTATCCGCAACCCGAGTTACTAAGCTCGTAGGGGTGTCTCAACACCTAAGCCCTAAGACCAACTGGTCTGGGAGTCATTAGCCGAAACTTGTTACATGGGTTAAAGATGCATTGTGTTTTAAGTTATATGTATATATATTAAAAAGAAAAAAAAAAAAGAAAGAAGAAGATAATAATCCCAACCCAAGGAAGTTAACCTTAAACATTAGAACAGAATATTGTTTTCCTTCAATAAAAGCCCCATCATCTATGTTTTCATACATTGAGCACATAAAAAGAAAGGTTTATTAATATCTTGTTTAAGAGGTATTGAGCAGATATATAAACTTAATGAGAGTTTGTTTATCTGGATAGATTAATGGAAGTTGAATGATGAATGCCTTGCTTTGTGGAATTTGCAAATTGTTTTTCAATTTTAACACTTTGATTACTAGGGACTAGTAATAAGCTGGTTGGGGGGTGTGATTAGTACTTAAAAGTGTATTTTTATCAAGGTTTTATATCATCATTTTGCATTTGAAGTATCAATAACTCCTTAACTAAAGCATGTTTTATAATAACATATCTAATAATATAAGATACCTTTAATTTATGGTAAATGTTCATCTTAAATGCAGGCCTATCACATAAATAAAAAGAATTGATTGATGAGTTGAAGTACTGAAATTGAAAGGACAAAGAGATGGCCAAACTTAGAAAAGAGATGTTGATGCAGTCCAAACTGGAATATTGTTCGGTAATTGGGTCATATCTGAAGCTGTAGATCTCGGATTTAGGTCTACTTTATATGGATGGAAAGGTAAGACATAGGCCTACAACTTTCATGAGAGTCGAAGATTTAACAAGGTCGTTTTCATGTCCAAATTGTAGCAACAACAAAGAAGTCCGAATCTATCCTGCAGCCCAGACACTGTTCAGTGTTCAGCCCATATCTTGAGTTCTAGAAGTCCAAATGATCTCAATTTTTTACCCTGGAAAGCTGAGACAATTTACTAGAACTTTCATGATGAAGTCTGTTCAAATTATGACATTATCAATGATGTTTTGGCAGACAAGAAGATAAGAATTGTCACCAAGTCAAGATGTGGCCACCCACTCATCAATTAGTCAACAAATCAATAGTTTCGAATTTTTGCCTATAAAAGGAGGCATTTGCCATGTATTTAGGCATCTTGGTGTTCAGATCAAGATCATGCTCTTGCTTTCTCTCTTTGTATTTTTGTGATGTTTAAGTTTTGCTTTCATTAATATCTAGTTTATGCCTTTCATTTCCTTTTCTTTACTTAGTTAACTTCTTTCTCATTTATGTTCTTATTTGTTTATTTATGTTTCTTTCTTTCATTATGTTTAACTAAGTTAATTATGTCAAGGTGAAAAGGGTACACTAATGGTGTAAGAATAAGTATAATTTAAACTTAACATGGACCTTAATGTTGGATACTAACATGCTTTATATTTGTTATCTTGTTCACTTTTAATACTTTGCTTGTTAAATGGTTAATCTAGATTTATGTTGTATAACACTTGGTACAACAAATACTTGGCACTTTCATAGCCCATACTGTATGGTATAACCGATACCTGAGCTATGAAAGGAACTTGATTTGTTGTTAACATAAGTTATAATCATGAATGCTTGGCAACAATTACAAGTATTAGCATTATTTGAATAAGATAACTAATGTAATAATGTTAACAATTTATAATCTGATTAGAACCTCCTTTGTGTGTGGTTTCCAATTGACTACTAAGAGTTTATACTATACTTGTTTGAAATACCATTAGTGGATCCTCTAACCTTGACATTTGTTTTTATCATTGTTTAATTCTCATATTGATCTTCCATCTCAAAGTTCTCATCAACTTCTTCTTCTTCTTCTTCTTCTTCTTCTACTTTATTATTATTATTATTATTACTACAACTACTATTATTATTATTAGTATTAGTATTAGTATTAGTATTAGCAGTATTATTAGCATTAATATTATTACTATTATTATTGTTGTTATTGTGTTACTGTTATTTATAATTTATACAATTAACCTCCCTGTGGTTCGACCCCGGTCTTGCCGGGTTATTTATTACTTCAACACTCCTACACTTGGAAAAAGACATCAATCTTTTGGTCATGTCACCGACCGTTGGATCGCCCTCAAAGTTTTACAGTAGTTTCCGGAGCCCATTTTCCTTGAAGTACCTACGGAATCCCTACTCGTTGAAGAGGAGGTCTTGTCGAGCCAGACCGGAATAACAGTTGAAAAGGGCCATAACTTTTGATCCGACCGTTGCATCGCCCTCAAAGTTTTATAGTAGTTTCCGCCTTGAAGTACCTATGGAATCCCTACTCGTTGAAGAGGAGGTCTTGTCGCGCCAGACCGGAATAATAGCTGAAAAAGGCCATAAGTTTTGATCCGATCGTTGGATCACGCTTAAAGTTTTATAGCAGTTTACGGAGCCCGTTTTCCTAGAAGTACCTATGGAATCCCTACTCGTTGAAGAGGAGGTCTTGTCCCGTCAAACTGGAATAACAGTTGAAAAGGGCCATAACTTTTGATCCAATCGTTGGATCGCGCTCAAATATTTACAGTAGTTTCGGGAGCCCGTATTCCTTGAAGTACCTATGGAATCCCTACTAGTTTAAGAGGAGGTCTTGTCACGCCAGATTGGAATAACAGCTGAAAAGGGCCATAACTTTTGATCCGACCGTTGGATCGCGCTCAAAGTTTTACAATAGTTTCCAGAGCTTGTTTTCCTTGAAGTACCTATAGAATCCCTACTCGTTGAAGAGTAAGTCTTGTCGCCCCAGACCGGAATGGCAGCTGAAAGGCCTTAACTTTTGATTCGACCCTTGGATCGCCCTTAAAGTTTTACAGTAGCTTCCGGAGCCTGTTTTCCTTGAAATACCTATGGAATCCCTACTCGTTGAAAAGGCGATCTTGTCGCGCCAGATCGAAATAACAGCTGAAAAGGGCAATAACTTTTGATCCGACCGTTGCATCGCGCTCAAATATTTACAGTAGTTTCGGGAGCCCGATTTCCTTGAAGTACCTATGGAATCCCTACTAGTTTAAGAGGAGGTCTTATTGCGCGAGACCGGAATAACAGCTGAAAATGGCCATAACTTTTGATCCGATGGTTGGATCGCGCTCAAATATTTACAGTAGTTTCCGAAGGCCTGTCTCCTTGTACTACATATGGAATCCCTACTAGTTGAAGAGGAGGTCTTGTCGCGCAAGACCGAAATTACAGCTGAAAAAGGCCATAACTTTTGATCAGACCGTTGGATCGCGCTCTAATATTTACAGTAGTTTCCGAAGGCCTGTCTCCTTGTACTATACTTGGAATCCCTACTAGTTGAAGAGGAGGTCTTGTCGTGCAAGATCAAAATTACAGCTGCAAAAGGCCATAACTTTTGATCCGACCGTTGGATGGCGCTCTAATATTTACAGTAGTTTCCGGAAGCCCTTTTCCTTGTACTACCTATGGAATCCCTACTCGGTGAAGAGAAGGTCTTGTCGTGCCAGACCGGAATAACACCTGAAAAGCACCATATCGTTTGATCCGACCGTTGGATCGCACTCAAAGTTTTACAGTAGTTTATGGAGCCCGTTTTCCTTGAAGTATCTATGGAATCTCTACTCGTTGAAAAAGAGGTCTTGTCGCACCAGACCGGAATAACAGCTGAAAAGGGCCTTAACTTTTGATGCGACCATTGGATCGCACTCAAAGTTTTACAGTAGTTTCCGGAGGCCGTTTTTCTTGAAGTACCTATGGAATCCCTACTCGTTGAAGAGGTCTTGTCGAGCCAGACCGGAATAACAGCTGAAACGGGCCTTAACTTTTGATTCGACCGTTGGATCGCCCTCAATGTTTTACAGTAGTTTGCGGGGCCCGTTTTCCTTGAAGTACCTATGGAATCCCTACTAGTTTAAGAGGAGGTCTTCTTGCGCCAGACTGCAATAATAGCTGAAAAGGGCCATAACTTTTGATCCGATGGTTGGATTGCGCTCAAATATTTACAGTAGTTTTCAAAGGCCTTTCTCCTTGTACTATATATAGAATCCCGACTAGTTGAAGAGGAGGTCTTGTCGCGCAAGATCGAAATTACAGCTGAAAAAGGCCATAACTTTTGATCCGCCCGTTGGATCGCGGTCTAATATTTACAGTAGTTTCCGAAGGCCTGTCTCCTTGTACTATATATGGAATCCCTACTAGTTGAAGAGGAGGTCTTGTCGCGCAAGACCGAAATTACAGCTGAAAAAGGCCATAACTTTTGATCCGACCGTTGGATCGCACTCAAAGTTTTACAATAGTTTCTAGAGCCCGTTTTCCTTGAAGTATCTATGGAATCTCTACTCGTTGAAAAGGAGGTCTTGTCGCACCAGACCGAAATAACAGCTGAAAAGGGCCTTAACTTTTGATGCGACCATTGGATCGCTCTCAAAGTTTTACAGTAGTTTCCGGAGCCCGTTTTCCTTGAAGTACCTATGGAATCCAAACCAGTTTAAGAGGAGGTCTTGTCGCGCCAGACAGGAATAACTGCTGAAAGGGCCATAACTTTTTATCCAACCGTTGGATCGCGCTCACAGTTTTACAGTAGTTTGCGGGGCCCGTTTTCCTTGAAATACCTATGGAATCCCTACTAGTTTAAGAGGAGGTCGTCTTGCGCCAGACTGCAATAACAGCTGAAAAGGGCCATAACTTTTGATACGATGGTTGGATCGCGGTCAAATATTTACAGTAGTTTCCGAAGGCCTGTCTCCTTGTACTATATATGGAATCCCGACTAGTTGAAGAGGAGGTCTTGTCGCGCAAGACCGAAATTACAGCTGAAAAAGGCCATAACTTTTGATCCGACCGTTGGATCGCGCTCTAATATTTACAGTAGTTTCCGGAAGCCTTTTTCCTTGTACTACCTATGGAATCCCTACTCGGTAAAGACAAGGTCTTGTCGGGCCAGACCGGAATAACAGCTGAAAAGCGCCATGACGTTTGATCCAACCATTGGATCGCACACAAAGTTTTACAGTGGTTTCCGGAGCCCGTTTTCTTTGAAGTAACTATGGAATCCCTACTCGTTGAAAAGGAGGTCTTATCGCGCTAGACCGGAATAACAGCTGAAAAGGGCCTTAACTTTTGATGCGACCATTGGATCGCACTCAAAGTTTTACAGTGGTTTCCGGAGCCTGTTTTCCTTGAAGTACCTATGGAATCCCTACTCGTTGAAGAGGAGGTCTTGTTGCGCCAGACCGGAATAACAGCTGAAAAAGGCCTTAACTTTTGATGCGACCATTGGATCGCACTCAAAGTTTTACAGTAGTTTCCGGAAGCCTTTTTCTTGAAGTACCTGTGGAATCCCTACTCGTTGAAGAGGTCATGTCGAGCTAGACCGAATAATAGCTGAAATGGGCCTTAACTTTTGATCCGACCGTTGCATCGCCATCAATGTTTTACATTAGTTTCCGGGGCCCGTTTTCCTTGAAGTACCTATGGAATCCCTACTCGTTGAAGTGGGGGTCTTGTCGCGCTAGACGGGAATAACTGCTGAAAGGGCCATAACTTTTGATCCGACCGTTGGATCGCGCTCACAGTTTTACAGTAGTTTGCGGGGCCCGCTTTCCTTGAAGTACCTATGGAATCCCTACTAGTTTAAGAGGAGGTCTTGTCGCGCCAGACTGAAATAACAACTAAAAATGGCCATAACTTTTGATCCGATGGTTGGATCGCGCTCCAATATTTACAGTAGTTTTCGGAAGCCCTTTTCCTTTGTATTACCTATGGAATCCCAAATCGTTGAAGAGGAGGTCTTGTTGCGCCAGACGAGAGTAACAGTTGAAAACGGCCATAACTTTTGATCCGACTGTTGCATCGCCCTCAAAGTTTTACATTAGTTTCCGAAGCCCGTTTTCCTTGAAGTGCCTATGGAATCAACCTGGTGGAAGAGGAGGTCTTGTCGCGCTAGACCGGAATAACAGCTGAAAGGGGCAATAACTTTTGATCCGACCGTTGGATCGCCCTCATTGTTTTACGTTAGATTCTGAAGCCCATTTTCCTTGAAGTACCTATGGAATCCCTACTCGTTGAAAAAGGGCCATAACTTTTGATCCTACTGTTGGATCGCGCTCAAAGTTTTACAGTAGTTTGCGGAGCTTGTTTTCCTTAAGTACCTATGGAATCCCTACTCGTTAAAGAGGAGGTCTTGTCGCGCCAGACCGGAATAACAGCTAAAAACGGCCTCAACTTTTGATTCGACTGTTGGATCGTGCTCAAAGTTTTACAATAGTTTCCGGAGGCCGTTTTCGTTGACGTACCTATGGAATCCCTACTCGTTGAAGAGGTCTTGCTGCGCCAGACCGGAATAACAGCTGAAAAGGGCCATAACTTTTGATCTGACCGTTGGATCGCCCTCAAAATTTTACAGTAGTTTCCGGAGCCTGTTTTCCTTAAAGTACCTATGGAATCCCTACTCGTTAAAGAGGAGGTCTTGTCGCACCAGATCGGAGTTACAGCTGAAAATGACCATAACTTTTGATCCAACCGTTGGATCGCACTCAAAGTTTTACAGTTGTTTCCGGAGGCCGTTTTCCTTCTAGTTCCTATGGAATCCCTACTCGTTGAAAAAGAGGTCTTGTCGCGCCAGACCGGAATAACAGCTAAAAAAGGGCCTTAACTTTTGATACGACCTTTTGATCGCCCTCAAAGTTTTAAACTAGTTTCTGGAAGCTGTTTTCCTAGAAGTACCTATGGAATTCCTACACGTTGAACAGGAGGTCTTGTCGAGCAAGACCGGAATAACAGCTGAAAAAGGGCATAACTTTTGATCCGACTGTTGAATCGCCCTCAAAGTTTTACAGTAGTTCCCGGAGCCCGTTTTCCTTGAAGTGCCTATGGAATCAACTTGGTGGAAGAGGAGGTCTTGTCGCGCCAGACCGGAATAACAGCTGAAAGGGGCCATAACTTTTGATCTGACCGTTGGATCGCGCTCAAAGTTTTACAGTAGTTTGCGGAGCCTGTTTTCCTTGAAGTACCTATGGAATCTCTACTCGTTAAAGTGGGGGTCTTGTCAGGCCAGACTGGAATAACAGCTGAAAAGGGCCTTAACTTTTGATACGACCGTTGGATCGCCATCAAAGTTTTACAGTAGTTTCCGAAGCCCGTTTTCCTTGAAGTACCTATGGAATCCCTACTCGTTGTAAAGGAGGTCTTTTCGCGCCAGACCGGAATAACAGCTGAAAAGGGCCATAACTTTTGATCTGACCGTTGGATCGCGCTCAAAGTTTTACACTTTGTTTTCGGATGCTGTTTTCCTTTTAGTACCTTTGGAATCCCTACTCGTTGAAGAGGAGGTCTTTTCGCGCCAGATTAGAGTAACAGCTGAAAACGGCTATAACTTTTGATCCGACAGTTGAATCGCCCTCAAAATTTTACAGTAGTTCCCGGAGCCTGTTTTCCTTGAATTGCTTATGGAATCAACCTGGTGGAAGAGGAGGTCTTGTCGCGCCAGACCGGAATAACAGCTGAAATGGGCCATAACTTTTGATCTGACCGTTGGATCGCGCTCAAAGTTTTACAGTAGTTTGTAGAGCCTGTTTCCTTGAAGTACCTATGGAATCCCTACTCGTTAAAGAGGAGGTCTTGTCGGGCTAGACTGGAATAACAGTTGAAAAGGGCCTTAACTTTTGATACGACCATTGGATCGCAATCAAAGTTTTATAGTAGTTTTCGAAGCCCGTTTTCCTTGAAGTACCTATGGAATCCTTACTTGTTGAAGAGGAGGTCTTGTCGCGCCAGACCAGAATAACAGCTGAAAAAGGCCATAACTTTTGATCCGGCCATTCGATTGCACTCGAATATTTACAGTAGTTTCCGGAGGCCGTTTTTCTTGTAGCACCTATGGAATCCCTAGTAGTTGAACAGGAGGTCTTGTCGCGCCAGACTCGAATAATAGCTGAATAGGGCCATAACTTTTGATCCGACCGTTGGATCGCGCTCAAATATTTACAGTAGTTTCCGGAGGCCCATTTCCTTGGACTACCTATGGAATCCCAACTAGGTGAACAGGAAGACTTCTCGCGCCAGACTGGAATAACAGCTAAAAAGGGCCATAACTTTTGATCCGACCGGTTGATCGCTCTCAATGTTTTACAGTAGTTTCCGGAGCCCTTTTTTCTTGAAGTACCTATGGAATCCCTACTCGTTGAAGAGGAGGTCTTGTCGCGCCAGACCGGAATAACAGCTGAAAAAGGCCATAACTTTTGATCCGACCATTGGATTGCACTCGAATATTTACAGTAGTTTCCGGAGGACGTTTTTCTTGTAGCACCTATGGAATGCCTAGTAGTTGAACAGGAGGTCTTGTCGCGCCAGACCAGAATAACAGCTGAATAGGGCCATAACTTTTGATCCGACCGTGGATCGCGCTCAAATATTTACAGTAGTTTCCGGAGGCCCGTTTCCTTGGACTACTTATGGAATCCCAACTAGGTGAACAGGAAGACTTCTCGCGCCAGACTTGAATAACAGCTAAAAAGGGCCATAACTTTTGATCCGATCGGTTGATCGCTCTCAATGTTTTACAGTAGTTTCCGGAGCCCGTTTTCCTTGAAGTACCTATGGAATCCCTACTCGTTGAAGAGGTCTTGGCGCGCCAGACCGGAATAACAGCTGAAAAAGGCCATAACTTTTGATCCGGCCATTGGATTGCACTCGAATATTTACAGTAGTTTCCGGAGCCCGTTTTCCTTGAAGTACCTATGGAATCCCTACTCGTTGAAGAGGAGGTCTTGTCGCGCTAGACCGGAATAACAGCTGAAAAAGGCCATAACTTTTGATCCGGCTATTGGATTGCACTCGAATATTTACAGTAGTTTCCGGAGGATGTTTTTCTTGTAGCACCTATGGAATCCCTAGTAGTTGAACAGGAGGTCTTGTCACGCCAAACCGGAATAACAGCTGAAAAATATCGTCATTTTGGATCCGACCGTTTGATCGCCCTCAAATATTTACAATATTTTCTTGAGGTCATTTTACTTGTAGTACCTATGGAATCCCTAATAGGTGAAGAGGAGCTCGTGTCGTGCCAGACTGGAATAATAGCTGAAAAGAGCGACAACTTTTGATCCGACTGTTAGATCGCGCTTAATGTTTTACAGTAGTTTCTGGAGGTTGTTTTCCTTCTTGTACCTATGGAATCCCTACTCGGTAAAGAGGAGGTCTTGTCACGCCAAACTAGAATAACAGCTGAAAAGAACTATAACTTTTGATCCGACAGTTGGATCGCGCTCAATATTTACAGTAGTTTTCGGTGGTCATTTTCCTTGTAGCACCTATGGAATCCCTACTCGTTGAACAGGAGGTCTTGTCGTGCCAGACCGGAATAACAGCTGAAAAAGGCTATAACTTTTGATCCGACCGTTGGATCGCGCTTGAATATTTACAGTAGTTTTTGGGAGCCCGTTTCCTTGTACTATCTATGGAATCCCTAGTAGTTCAAGAGGAGTTCGTGTCGCGCCAAACTAGAATAACAGCTGAAAAATACCGTCATTTTGGATCCGACCGTTTGATCGCCCTCAAATATTTACAATATTTTCTGGAGGTCATTTTACTTGTAGTACCTATGGAATCCCTAATCGGTGAAGAGGAGCTCGTGTCGTGCCAGACCGGAATAACAGCTGAAAAGAGCTACAACTTTTGATCCGACTGTTGGATCACGCTTAATGTTTTACAATAGTTTTCGGAGGTAGTTTTCCTTGGAGCACATATGGAATCCAATTCGTGGAAGAGGAGGTCTTGTCGCGCCAGACCGGAATAACAGCTGAAAAGGGCCATAACTTTAGATTCGACCGTTAAATCCCTGCTAGATGAAGAGGAGGTCTTGTCCCGCCAGACCGGAATAACAGCTGAAAAGGGCCGTAACTTTTGATCTGACTGTTGGATCGCGCTCAAAGTTTTACAGTTGTTTCCAGAGGCTGTTTTCCTTCTAGTACCTATGGAATCCCTACTCGTTGAAGAGGAGGTCTTGCCGCGCCACACCGGAATAACAGCTCAAAAGGGCCATAACTTTTGATCCGACCATCGGATTGCGCTCAAATATGTACAGTAGTTTCCGGAAGCCTATTTCCTTCTACTACCTATGGAATCCCTACTCGTTGAAGAGGTCTTGTCGCACTAGACCAGAATAACAACTGAAAAGGGCAATAACTTTTTATCTAACAGTTGGATCGCACTCGAATATTTACAGTAGTTTTCAGGGGCCCATTACCTTATACTATCTATGGAATCCCTAGTAGTTGAAGAGGAGTTCTTGTCGTGCCAAACCGGAATAACAGTTGAAAAAAGCCATAATTTTGGATCCGACCATTTGATCGCCCTCAAATATTTACGATAGTTTCTGGAGGTCATTTTACTTGTAGTACCTATGGAATCCCTACTTGGTGAAGAGGAGCTCGTGTCGTGCCAGACCGGAATAACAGTTGAAAAAACTACAACTTTTGATCCGACCGTTGGATCGCGCTCAATGTTTTACAGTAGTTTCCGGAGGTCGTTTTCCTTGGAGCATATATGGATTCCAACTCGTGGAAGAGGAGGTCTTGTCGCGCCAGACCGGAATAACAGCTATAAAGGGCCATAACTTTTGATCCAATCGTTGGATTGCGCTCGAATATTTACAGTAGTTTCCGGAGGTCCGTTTCCTAGTACTATTGATGGAATCCCTGCTAGATGAAGAGGAGGTCTTGTCGCGCCAGACCGGATTAACAGCTGAAAAGGGCCATAACTTTTGATCCGACCGTTGGATCGCGCTCAAAGTTTTATAATTGTTTCCGGAGGCCATTTTCCTTCTAGTACCTATGGAATCCCTTCTCGTTAAAGAGGAGGTCTTGCCGCGCCACACTGGAATAACAGCTCAAAAGGGCCATAACTTTTGATCCGACTGTCGGATTGCGCTCAAATATGTACAGTAGTTTTCGGAAGCCCATTTCCTTTTACTACCTATGGAATCCCTACTCGTTGAAGAGGTCTTGTTGCGCCAGACCAGAATAACTGCTGAAAAGGGCAATAACTTTTGATTTGACCGTTTGATCGCGCTCAAAGTTTTACAGTAGTTTCCGGAGCCAGTTTTCCTTGAAGTACCTAAGGAATCCAACTCGTGGAAAAGGAGGTCTTGTCGTGCCAGACCGGAATAACAGCTGAAAAGAACTATAACTTTTGATCCGACAATTGGATCGCGCTCAATATTTACAGTAGCACCTATGGAATCCAACTCGTGGAAGATGATGTCTTGTCGTGCCAGACTGGAATAACAACTGAAAAAGGCTATGACTTTTGATCCGACCGTTGGATCGCGCTCGAATATTTACAGTAGTTTCCTGGGGCCCGTTTCCTTGTACTATCTATGGAATCCCTAGTAGTTCTTGTCGCGCCAAACCGGAATAACAGCTGAAAAATACCGTTATTTTGGATCCGACCGTTTGATCGCCCTCAAATATTTACAATAATTTCTGGAGGTCATTTTACTTGTAGTACCTATGGAATCCCTACTCGTTGAAGAGGAGGTTTTGTCACGCCATACTGGAATAACAGTTGGAAAGGGCTATAACTTTTGATCCGACTGTTGCATCGCGCTCAAATATTTATAGTAGTTTCTGGAGGCTGTTTTCCTTCTAGTACCTATGGAATCCTTACTCGTTGAAGAGGACGTCTTGTATCGCCACATCGGAATAACAGCTGAAAAGGGCCATAACTTTTGATCCGACCGTTGGATCGCGCTCAAATTTTTACACTAGTTTCCGGAGGCTGTTTTCCTTGTAGTATCTATGGAATCCTATTCGGTGAAGATGAGGTTTTGTCGCGCCAGACCGGAATAACAGCTGAAAAGAACTATAACTTGTAATCCGATCGTTGGATCGCGCTTAATATTTACAGTAGTTTTCAGAGGTCATTTTCCTTGTACCACCTATGGAATCCACCTCGTGGAAGATGATGTCTTGTCATGCTAGACCGGAATAACAACTGAAAAAGGCTATAACTTTTGATCCTACAGTTGGATCGCGCTTGAATATTTACAATAGTTTCCGGGGGCCCGTTTCCTTGTACTATCTATGGAATCCCTAGTAGTTGAAGAGGAGTTGTTGTCGTGCCAAACCGGAATAACAGCTGAAAAAGGCCATAATTTTGCATCTGACCATTTGATCGCCCTCAAATATTTACAATAGTTTCTCGAGGTCATTTTACTTGTAGTGCCTATGGAATCCCTAATCGGTGAAGAGGAGCTCGTGTCGTGCCAGACCAGAATAACAGCTGAAAAGAGCTACAACTTTTGATCCGACCGTTGGATCGCGCTCAATGTTTTACAGTAGTTTCCGGAGGTCGTTTTCCCTGGAGCACATATGGAATCCAATTCATGGAAGAGGAGGTCTTGTCGCGCCATACCAGAATAATAGCTAAAAAGGGCCATAACTTTTGATCCGACCGTTGGATCGGGCTCGAATATTTACAGTAGTTTCCGGAGGTCCGTTTCCTAGTATTATTGATGGAATCCCTGCTAGATGAAGAGGAGGTCTTGTCGCGCCAGACCGGATTAATAGCTGAAAAGGGCTGTAAATTTTGATTCGACCGTCGGATCACGCTCAAAGTTTTAGAGCTGTTTCCGGAGGCCGTTTTGCTTCTAGTATCTGTGGAATCCCTACTCGTTGAAGAGAAGGTCTTGCCGCTCCACACCGGAATAACAGCTCAAAAGGGCCATAACTTTTGATCCGACCGTCGAATTGCGCTCAAATATGTACAGTAGTTTCCGGAAGCACATTTCCTTATACTACCTATGGAATCCCTACTTGTTGAAGAGGTCTTGTCGCGCTAGACCGGAATAATAGCTGAAAGGGGCAGTAACTTTTGATTCGATCTTTGGATCGCTCTCAAAGTTTTACAATAGTTTCCGGAGGTCCGTTTCCTAGTACTATTGATGGAATCCCTGCTAGATGAAGAGGAGGTCTTGTCGCACCAGACTGGATTAACAGCTGAAAAGGGTTACCTTTTGATCCGACCGTTGAATCGCGCTCAATGTTTTACAGTTGTTCTCGGAGGCTGTTTTCATTGTAGTACCTATGGAATCCTTACTCGTTGAAGAGGATGTCTTATAGAGCCACACCGGAATAACAGCTCAAAAGGGCCATAACTTTTGATCTGCCCGTTGGATCGCGCTCAAATATTTACAATAGTTTCTGGAGGCCCTTTTCGTTGTTGTACCTATGCAATCCCTATTCGTTGAAGAGGAGGTCTTGCCGCGCCACACCAGAATAACATTTGAAAAGGGCCATAACTTTTGATCCGACTGTTTGATCCCACTCAAAGTTTTACAGTAGTTTCCAGAGGCCGTTTTCCTTGTAGGACCTAAGGAATCCTACTCGTTGAAGAGTAGGTCTTCTCGTACCAGACCGGAATAACAATTGAACAGGGCCATAACTTTTTTCTGACTGTTGGACCCCGCTCAAATATTTACAGTAGTTTCCGGAGGCCGTTTTCCTTGTACTACCTTTGGAATCCCTACTCGTTGAAGAGGAGGTCCTGTCGCACCACTCCGGAATAACAGCTGAAAAGGGCCATAAGTTTCGATCCGACCGTTAGATCGCGCTCAAATATTTACAGTAGTTTTCGGAGCCAGTTTTCCTTCTAGTACCTATGGAATCCATACTTGTTGAAGAGGAGGTCTCGTCGCGCAAGTCTGGAATTATAGTTGAAAAAGGCCATAACTTTGATCGGACCGTTGGATCGCGCTCAATTATTTATAATTGTTTCCGGAGGCCCTTTTCTTTGTAGTACCTATGGAATCCCTACTCGTTGAAGAGGAGGTCTTGTCGCGCCAGACCGGAATTACAGCTGAAAATGGCCATAACTTTTGATCTGACCGTTGGAACGCGCTCAAATATTTACAGTAGTTTCCGGAGGCTCTTTTCCTTGTACTGCCTTTGGAATCCCTACACGATGAAGAGGAGATCTTGTCGCGCCAGACCGGAATAACAGCTGAAAAAGGCCATAACTTTTGATCCGACCGTTGGATCACGCTCAATTATTTACACTAGTTTCTAGAACCCCGTTTCCTTGTACTAGATGTGGAATCCCTACTCGTTGAAGAGGAGGTCTTGTCGCGCCTGACCGGAATTACAGCTGAATAGAGCCATAACTTTTGATCCGACTGTTGGATCGCGCTTAAAGTTTTACAATAGTTTCCGGAGGCCCGTTTCCTTGTACTACCTATGGAATCCCTACTAGTTGAAGAGGACCTCTTGTCGCGCCAGACCGGAATAACAGCTGAAAAGGGCCATAACTTTTTATCCGACTTGTAACATCCCCCATTTCTGGGATAAAACAACAATCTCATGTCAGTAGAAAAACAGAGTAGTTAATTTTTTTTTGTATATATATTCATGGTCTTCGTATTAACATCTACCGGAATTTCGACGGGGTCCCCCTATACCGGAAGGTCCCACGTTACTGACATGTAACCTGTTTACACTTCTAACAGTTCGCATCTCATAACTTAATTCCCGACCCAATCATCCTGGGTTTCAATTCCACAATTATACTCACACCTATCAACCATAATATTTATGATATGCATTATATAACAAAATATCATTATGGATGGATAATTAAATAAATATAAATACATAGACATGAATTATGGTTATATGAACCACAGCGTTAAATTCATCCAATCAAGTTTAAACATTTATTATACAAATTAAGTTATACAAACATTTTCATGTTTACAAAATACAAGGGTATACTCCCTAGAACCTAGATTTCAAGAAGGGAACATAAGCTAGGATCTACTCCTGTCGTGCATGCGATGATCCTGAAACAAAATACATATTATTGCAAGGTGAATATCACAATAAATATAACAATATGAATATCTAATAATTTCAACAGGGTAACATGCGTTCATATTTCATTTATTTCTCCCTTCTATTTTTTTTTAATTAAAATCTCTTCCTTATTCAAACTATCGAATAATATGGTTACATCAAATACCCCCACATTTAGCTCTTGCTCGTCCTCGAGAAAGGATAAATAAAATCAAATTAAAAAAAAAAAACTATGATCAATCTCTTAATCTCCCATCAATGTCCAAGAATATATGCATTATAAACAAGAATACAATCATGAAGGATAAATAGTATAATTCTTATGAATTCATTTACATGCAAACTTCAAAACTCAATCAATCGTCGGGATTTAAATGAAATCTATGTCATGCCAAAGTGATAGGTCCTCTCATTGATATACACTCCAACACTCATGTGTTTAGGGTTTATGTGTTTAAATCTCTCAAATTCAATCAAAGAGTATGTTCTACCATAAGCTTGTTTTTCAATCTCATCTCCATTAGCAACTTATTACAAGTACTACATGAATCAAAAGGTCTTATTTTCCGGTTGTAATGGGGCTAAGGTTAAGGTGAGGTAAAAAAAAGTAAAAGGAAAGGTTCAAACCAAAGAAAGTAGAGCATTCTGAAAAATGATATTTCAAACAAGATATTCCATCAAAGCACATAAATTTTTCATCTTTAATCACCAATGCTTAACTTCTTTTGATTTCAAGCTCTTTCAACATAAAATCTTAAGAACATAAAGGAACACTTTTTTTTTTCCTTTTTTTTTCTTGTTTTTTTTTTTTATCCTTTGGCAACTTTGCCCATCTTTTCATCAAGCATCACTTCTTCTTTCTTTTCACATAATTTCCAACCATAATTCCATGAGATATCATAAGTATATGCTCTACTAATCCTTGGCCAGGGGAAAAGGAAAACATATAAAAAGTTAAGGCTTATACATGGATAAAGCAAAGAAAAGATAAACAAGCTCAAAAGGGGCTCACTAAGGATAATATGCTTTAGGTTGACTTTTTGGTTCAAGTGATTAAAATTCCTAATGCCTTTATCATCTTCATGTATATTTGTAATGGAATATAATCTCAATAAGATATGAAGCAAGTTCTAGAGATACATATCATTGAAAGAATGCACACTCAAAGAATATAATGTTGAAGGCTCAAAAGCTTGCATTGGTATAACACTATAAAGTCAACATGGCATATTCTCAAAGTCAATCCCTAAACCAATTAAACCTTAAAATTTGCATGCATACTTCTTCATTTGATTTATATCTTCATCTATCTCAATTAATTCTCATACATAATACTCATATTCTCAAAAACCAATGGGAGTTAAAAAGATCAAACACAAATTTATTTATTTTTTAGAACAATAAAGAAAACTAAAATTCTCCCAATACCCCCACACTTAAAACACAACATTGTCCTCAATGTTGAAATAAAAGCAAAGGAACATAAGAGAATGACAGAAAATAAATTAAAATGCGAAAAAATAAAAGATAAGGAAAAAGAAAGCAAATCTGATTTTTTTTTTTATGCTGGGCTGCCTCCCAGTAAGCGCTTTTGTTTTATGTCATTGGCTTTACATGTGGCATGCTCATTCTTCATAGATTGGTTCAGCTAACTCTATAGAAGCGGTGAGTTCTGCCGTCCAACCTTCATAGAAAGGTTTCAAACGATGCCCATTGACCTTGAGTACTTTGTTGGTTTCTAAACTTGTAATTTCAACTGCACCATAAGGAAAAACATTAGAAACAACAAAGGGTCCAATCCAACGAGAGCGCAATTTTCCATGAAAAAGTTTCAAACGCGAATGATAAAAAAGGACTTTGTCTCCAACATGAAACTCCTTTCTTGTAAGCATTCGGTCATGAAGATTCTTAGTCTTTTCTTTGTAAATCCTTGCATTCTCGTAAGCATCATTTCGAATTTCTTCCAACTCTTGTAGTTGCAGTTTTCTTGCAATCCCAGCAGCATCATAATCCATGTTACATTGTTTAATGGCCCAAAAAGCTTTGTGTTCAAGCTCCACCGGTAGATGACATGCTTTCCCATAAATCATTCTATAAGGTGACATTCCTATAGGTGATTTATAAGCAGTCCGATAAGCCCAAAGTGCATCTCCAAGACGTAGACTCCAATCTCGCCGGTTAGGTTGCACTGTTTTCTCCAAAATGGACTTGATTTCTCGATTTGAAATTTCAGCTTGGCCATTCATTTGAGGATGATATGTTGTGGAAGTTCGATGAGTCACATGATATTTGCGTAGCAATGCTTCCATGGAACAATTACAGTTTTAAGTGCCACGATCGCTAATGATAGCTTTAGGGATTCCAAACCTGTCAAATATGTGAGTCCTGACAAAATCTAAAACAACCTTAGCATCGTTAGTTCGTGTGGCTTTCGTCTCAATCCATTTAGACACATAATCAACAGCAAGAAGAATATAAAGATTGCTAAATGAAGAAGGAAATGGACCCATAAAGTCAATACCCCAAACATCAAAAATTTCACTTACAAGAATATTCGTTAAAGGCATTTGATTCTTATGAGTGATATTACCTGTTCTTTGGCATTTTCCACATGATTTGCAGAAGTGATATGCATCTTTAAAAATAGAAGGCCAATAGAAACCACTTTCAAGTACCTTGTGGGCTGTTCTTTTTGCTCCAAAATGCCCACCACAAGAATGAGAATGACAAAAAGTGAGAATGGAATGAAATTCATCTTGTGGTACACACCTCCTAACTACTTGATCCGCACAAAATTTCCAAAGGTAAGGATCGTCCCAAAAATAATATTTAGCATCAGCTCGTAACTTATCTTTTTGGGGTTTAGACAAACCTGGAGGGAATTCTTTGGTGACTAAATAGTTTACCAAATCAGCATACCATGGTCTTGTAGAGGAATGCAACATATACAACTGCTCATCGGGGAATGTCTCTCTTATTGTTTCGATCTGTATATCCTCGGTCCTCAGTCGGCTCAAGTGATCAGCCACATGGTTTTCGGCACCTTTTTTGTCTTTGATCTCAAGATCGAATTCTTGTAAAAGCAAGATCCACCTAATCAGTCTTGGTTTGGACTCCTTCTTCTTCAAAAGATACCTGAGAGCTGCATGGTCAGTAAAAACAATGACTTTTGTTCCAAGTAGATATGACCTGAATTTTTCAAGAGCAAACACCACTGCAAAAAGTTCCTTTTCAGTTGTATGGTAATTGCATTGTGCTCTATCCAACATGCGAGAAGCATAGGCGATAACATGCAAATTCTTCCCAATTCTTTGCCCAAGCACAGCTCCTACCGCATAGTCACTCGCATCACACATTATCTCAAAAGGTTCATCCTAATTTGGTGGTTGGATGATAGGGGCAGATGTGACACGTCTCTTAAGCTCATCATGGGCATCTTTACATGCTTGATCAAACACAAAATCCACTTCTTTGGCTAATAGTTTGCACAAGGGTGCTGTAATCTTCGAGAAATCTTTGATAAAGCGTCGATAGAAACCTGCATAGCCTAGAAAAGAACGAACTTCCCTCACGCATGAGGGGTAAGGCAATGATGAAATAACATCTATCTTAGCTTTATCAACCTCTAATCCATGTGAAGACACAACATGCCCAAGAACTATTCCTTGTTCTACCATAAAATAACACTTTTCATAGTTCAAGACAAGGTTAGTTTCAATGCACCTTTTCAAGATCAAAGATAAATTTTCTAGACATTTATCAAAAGAATCACCATACACCGTGAAATCATCCATAAAAACCTCAATTATTCTTTCAACATAGTCAGAAAAAATACTCATCATGCATCTTTGAAAAGTTGCAGGAGCATTACAGAGATCAAAAGGCATTCTCCTATATGCATATGTACGAAATGGACATGTAAATGTAGTCTTTTTTTGATCCTCGGGATTGATAACAATCTGATTGTATCCACTATATCCATCAAGAAAGCAATAAAAAGACTTACCTGCTAGGCGTTCAAGCATTTGATCCATGAATGGTAATGGGAAATGATCTTTGCGTGTAGAAAGATTGAGCTTTCTGTAATCAACACACATTCTCCATCCACTCGAGATACGAGTAGGAATGAGCTCATCATTTTTGTTTTTAACCAACGTGATTCCGGTCTTTTTGGGCACCACATGGATTGGCGCGACCCATTTACTGTCAGTGATGGGGTAAATGACTCCTGCATCTAACAGTTTCAAAATTTCAGCTTTCACTACCTCCATCATAGGCGGGTTCAACCTCCTTTGCATTTCCCTTGTTGGTTTTGCGTTGTCCTCCAATAGTATGTGATGCATACACATTGAGGGACTAATGCCCTTGATGTCGGCTAAAGTCCATCCAATGGCCGTCTTGTGATCACACAACAACTTCACAAGCTTTTCCTCTTGCATACTTGTCAAACCTTTTGCTATGATAACGGGAAGTGTATTGTTGTCGCCAATGAATACATACTTCAAATTATCGGGCAAAGGTTTTAATTCTAACTCGGGGGCCTGTAAAATAGATGGCAAAAGCTTTTTATGTGAGAGTACTAAATCAACAAAGACATTACCATGAGGAACGGTTTGCAAAGCTTGTAAGGCCAATACTAATTCGTGCACGTTTTGGGGAACACACACGTGCCTCTCCATCTCTTCTATCTTGGTGAAATTATAGCCATAGCTCAAAGCTATGCTTAATCCGTCTTCGCAATCAAAATCACAAACTTGCTGCACACACTTATCAATTTGGTCATAGCATGTGATAGAATAAACATTGCTATAAGGATATTTCATTGCATCATGAAAATTGAATTCAATTTTTTCATCTCCTACTTCCATAGACAAGGTATCCTTACCACAATAAATCTTTGTGTTGGCGGTTTTCAAGAATGGTCTCCCAAACAATATAGGAGTGATGGTTGATGAATCACAAGAATCATGTTCCATATCAAGAATATAAAAATCACATGGAATAACCAAACTATCAATCTTGACTAGGACATCTTCTATCACACCAAGTGGGTAAACAAAACTACGATCCGCAAGTTGTATTACAATACTAGTTTTATTCAAAGGCTCAAGACTAAGAGAATCATAAACATGTTTGAGCATAACACTAATGGATGCACCTAAATCGCATAAAGCTCTTTTAAAACTAGCATTACCAATAACACATGGGATAGTAAACGCACCTGGGTCTTTTTGTTTCAAAGGCAGATTCTTTTGAACAACGGTAGATACAACTTCACCCATACTTACCGTTTCATGACCTTTCAGTTTGAAAGCTCTCTTGGTAGTACACAACTCCTTCAAGAATTTTGCATACTTGGGAATTTGCTTGATAGCATCAAGCAAAGGAATGTTGAGTTCCACTTTCTTGAAAACCTCTAAAATCTCTTTTTCTTTGTCTTCTTTCTTTGACCTAGAAGAACTCACAGGAAAGGGTGGAATTGTTTTAAAACTGGAATTAATTGAGTAAGGAGTTACCTTTGGAGTGTTGGTCTTTATTTCAGTTTGTGGAGGAGAAGGATGTTCCTTCTTTGTACTCAATTCAGTTTCTATCTCTTCTTCTTCCTCCATCTCAATTTGTTTCAACCTTTTCTCTTCAAGTTCTTTCCCACTTCGCAGCATGATTGCACTAACATTCTCTTTTGGATTTAATGCTTGCGAGGGCAACTTTCCATTCATTTGTGCTTCCAATTTCCCTACACTTGAAGCTACATGCCCCATTTGCTTTTTCAAGTTGTGAATACTTGACCTTGTTTCCTGTTGAAAAGACATGACATTTTGTTGCAAGGTCATAGTGTTAGAAGCCAAAGTTTTCATCATCTCACGAAGATCATCATTGGATGATGACCCCATAACATTGGAGTTTGTAAATGGAGGGGGCTGTCTTGCTTGATAATTTTGTTGGGGCTGAAATCCATGGGGATGGAACTGTCGGCCTTGATTGCCTTGTTGGGATGGGTTGCCGTAGTGTAAGTTGGGATGATCTCTCCATCCGGGATTGTACGTGTTGGAAAAGGGATCATATTTACGCTGGGGCTGTCCGTTGAATGCTCCATCAATTGCATGAGCTTGTTCAATGTAATCTTCTTGCATTGTTGGGCACATATCCGAAGCATGTCCTTGTAAGGAGCATATGCTACAAACTTTCACCTGCTGCACATTTCCACAAGCCAAAGAACGCACAAGAGAAGTAAGATCATTAACTTTATTTTCAAGGTTAGAAATACTTACCTCATTTACTCATTTGTTGGAGAAGTCTCCACGAGTGCCAAACTGTTTTGAGTTGGCTGCCATGTTTGAGATCAATTAGCGTGCAGCCTCGGGTGTCTTATCCACCAATGCGCCTCCACTTGCAGCATCAATGATACTATGGTCAGTAGGCATCAATCCTTCGTAGCAATATTGAATGAGCAGTTGATCGGGTATTTGATGATGAGGACATTGAATGCATAGTTGCTCAAAACTTTCCCAATATTCAGAGAGTGTCTCTCCATGAGATTGCCGAATCCCACATATTTCTTTCCTTATGTTGGCAACTCGAGATGCTGGGAAATACTTCTCAAGGAAAATCTTCTTCATAGCATTCCAAGTTCCAATAGATCCTGGGAGAATAGAGAAAAGCCATGCCTTTGCTGCCCCCTTCAAAGAGAAAGGGAAAGCTTTCAACTTAACTTGTTCTTCATCAACTCCATTCGGTTTCATGCCAACACAAACCATATGGAACTCCTTGAGATGAGTATGAGGATCTTCTCCTGCAAGACCATTAAATGTTGGTAAAAAATGTATAAAACCAGATTTGAGCTCAAAGTTTACATTATTGTCAATGTTTATGCACAATGGTTGATTTTTCACATTAGGAGCAGCAAGCTCCTTGAGTGTTTGTTGTCGTGCAATAGCCATGGTGTTGAGGCGAGCTTCCTTTCTTAACCTGCGTAAAGTGCTTTCTATTTCAAGATCAATCTACACTTGAATTTGATTAGTAGAACGGGTCACAGGCATAAATTGCTAAGAAAACTCAAAAGAAAGTAACCACACAAGAGATTGAAAACAATGTAAATTGTACGAAAATCCTACGGTAGAAAACTAAAACTGCCTAAAAACACTAGAAAACAGCAGAATTTGGCCTCAATAGGGTGGGGCTAGTGATTTATCACTAGTCCTGTTCAGAACGTCGTTTCCCTTCAAGAAACAAAAGGCCAATACCTAATTCCACCAAAAACTCTGTTTTGAACAGTACCGCTGCCACAAGTGAACAGTACCGTCGCAAGCAAAAATTCTGTTTCTCTTCTTTTTTTTTGAATCACAGCAAATAAAAGTAACAGTACAAGCATAAGAATCAACTAAAATTACCTCCCCGGCAACGGCGCCAAAAAAATTTGTTGCGATGTCGCGGTCGCACAAATTAATTACCCTAGCTTAAAACACACAAGATAGTATAGAGCAAGCAAGGGGTCGATCCCACGAGGAAGTTTCAAGTCAGATTTTTATGTTGTACTTTATGTAATTGGGGGGATTTGGTTTGTGATTATTTAAACTATGGCAGCAATTAAACTAGCAAACAAAATCAATTAAAACCGAAACTTATCAAGAAAACAAACCTTGGTCGCAAGCACACATCCACCAACGGAAATTAGAACTGATCCTTGAAACAAAAATTACACTTTATGTTCTGAAATTTTATCTTTTCTTAACGTTGATTAATTAACGGATCCGCCGTATAACTAATCCTAACCAACAAACAATCAAAGTGTCTGCACTAATGATTCAATTTAATGGTAGCTTTAAAAACTAGATAATTTCATCAAGATTAACATACAAGCTGTCCGCAGCTTGTGTCACTTTGTTCAAATGTTCTCCCTAGATTCAATAACATAGTTCCGCCACAATTATCAAACTTAGTTGCTTCACAAGTTCATATATCACAACTCCGGTTTTGATATTAAACTTAGCAATAGATTGTTCACAACAATAACCTAGAGTCCGCTCTAGCAATCATCAACAACAATCATAGGAAATATGCATAGGAAAACAATCATACTCATTCATAACATAAACTGAAAATAGAAGGAAGAATAAATCTCACGGTTCTTGAAATCCGAAGGTTTGTTGTGTCCTTGCAACCAAGAAAAGAGCTTAGCCTTGCATAACTATTGAACAACTACTTCTAAAGAATGAAAAGAGCATGATTTTTGGGTTTGTAGAGGAGAGAATTTGTGTTTATTCTCTGCTGGCTGCTGCCTCCTTCTGCTCTCCCTCTTTTTCTGCTGGCTGCTGCCCCTTCTCTCTTTCTTTTTATATGCTAAGAAACCCTAGTCTCTATTTTACAAAATAGTCCTTCCTTAAGTTGACAGTTTACATTTAAGTACTTCAATAACTATTTTTCCTAAAAAGGAGAAATAGCCTTGCATGAAATCTTCAAACTCTGACTTAGAGGAGCTAAATTGCTGATATAAAAACTTGGATGTCGGTTTAGATGCTTCGGAATGTAATTTGGACTCGTTTCTTCACGAAACCTGTTTGCTGGCAGAATTCAGTTGTCATCTTTGGAAAATCATATCTCCCTCATATGACATCTTTTTTGGCTGAAATTTGCAGCGTGGATAGGTCTTTGAATTAGGAATCCAAGAAAATTGAGTTTGCATCAATTGGACTTCTGTAGCTCCATATATTAAATTTTGAATGGCCAAAGGTCAACACTGGCAGAATGCGAGATTTGACTTTTCAGGATGTGATTTCCATGATCTTTCTCCTTTTATTTTTCTTGCATTACATTTCCAGAAAGGTATGGATGTTAGCTTTTTAGTGCCACTAGAATCACTTCATTTCGATCTCTAGAACTCACGCTCTGCACAAAACATCGACTGAACGTCAAACTGCCAATTACCTCCAATTTACTCCTTTTTGCATCTTTCATCCAAAAATGCCTTCAATACATAAAACAAAGAATATCAAGGCATTTTATATATAAAACATGGACAAAACATTAGGTAGATGTGGGTGAAACTATCAAATAATATGGTTACATCAGGCCAGACCGGAATAACAGCTGAAAAGGGCCTTGACTTTTGATACGACTGTTGGCTCGCGCTCCAAGTTTTACAGTAGTTTCCGGTGCCCGTTTTCGTTGAATTACCTATGGAATCCCTACTCTTTGAAGAGGAGTTCTTGTCGCGCCACACCGGAATAACAGCTGAAAAGGGCCTTCACTTTTGATTCGACCGTTGGATCACCCTCAAAGTTTTACAGTAGTTTCCGGAGCCCGTTTTCCTTGAATTATCTATGGAATCCCTACTCGTTGAAGAGGAGTTCTTGTCGCGCCACACCAGAATAACAGCTGAAAAGGGCCTTCACTTTTGATCTGACCCTTGGATCGCCCTCAAAGTTTTACAGTAGTTTCCGGAGCCCGTTTTCCTTGAATTACCTATGGAATCCCTACTCGTTGAAGAGGAGGTCTTGTCGGGCCAGACCAGAATAACAGCTGAAAAGGGCCTTGACTTTTGATACGACTGTTGGCTCGCGCTCCAACTTTTACAGTTGTTTCTGGTGCCCCTTTTCCTTGAAGTACCTATGGAATCCCTACTTGTTAAAGAGGAGGTCTTGTCGTGGCAGACTGGAATAATAGCTGAAACAGGCCATAACTTTTGATCAAACTGTTGGATCGCCCTCAAAGTTTTACAGTAGTTTTCAGAGCCTGTTTTCCTTGAATTACCTATGGAATCCCTACTCGTTGAAGAGGAGGTCTTGTCGGGCCAGACCGGAATAACTGTTGAAAAGGGCCTTGACTTTTGATACGACTGTTGGCTCGAGCTCCAAGTTTTACAATAGTTTCCGGTGCCCGTTTTCGTTAAACTACCTATGGAATCCCTACTCTTTGAAGAGAAATTGTTGTCGCGCCACATCGGAATAACAACTGAAACGGGCCATAACTTTTGATCCGACTGTTGGATCGCCCTCAAAGTTTTACAGTAGTTTCCGGAGCCCGTTTTCCTTGAATTACCTATGGAATCCCTACTCGTTGAAGAGGAGTTCTTGTCGCGCCACACCGGAATAACAGCTGAAAAGGGCCTTCACTTTTGATCCGACCCTTGGATCGCCCTCAAAGTTTTACAGTAGTTTCCGGAGCCCATATTCCTTGAAGTACCTATGGAATCCCTACTCGTTTAAGAGGAGGTCTTGTCGTGCCAGACCAGAATAACAGCTGAAACGGGCCATAACTTTTGATCTGATTGTTGGATCGCGCTCAAAGTTTTATAGTAGTTTCCGGAGCCTGTTTTCCTTGAATTACCTATGGAATCCCTACTCGTTGAAGAGGAGGTCTTGTCGGGCCAAAACCGGAATAAGAGCTGAAAAGGGCCTTGACTTTTGATACGACCGTTGGACCGCGCTCGAAGTTTTACAGTAGTTTCCGGAGCCCGTTTTCCTTGAAGGACCTATGGAATCCCTACTTGTTCAAGAGTAGGTCTTGTCGCGCCAGATAGGATAAGCAGCTGAAAAGGCGCATAACTTTTGATCCGACCGTTGAATCGTGCTCAAAGTTTTACAGTAGTTTCCGGATCCCGTTTTCCTTGAATTACCTATGGAATCCCTACTCGTTGAAGAGGAGTTCTTGTCGCGCCACACCGGAATAACAGCTGAAAAGGGCCTTCACTTTTGATCCGACCCTTGGATCGCCCTCAAAGTTTTACAGTAGTTTCCGGAGCCCATATTCCTTGAAGTACCTATGGAATCCCTACTCGTTTAAGAGGAGGTCTTGTCGTGCCAGGCCAGAATAACAGCTGAAACGGGCCATAACTTTTGATCTGATTGTTGGATCGCGCTCAAAGTTTTACAGTAGTTTCCGGAGCCTGTTTTCCTTGAATTACCTATGGAATCCCTACTCGTTGAAGAGGAGGTCTTGTCGGGCCAAACTGGAATAAGAGCTGAAAAGGGCCTTGACTTTTGATACGACCGTTGGACCGCGCTCGAAGTTTTACAGTAGTTTCCGGAGCCCGTTTTCCTTGAAGGACCTATGGAATCCCTACTTGTTCAAGAGTAGGTCTTGTCGCGCCAGACAAGATAAGCAGCTGAAAAGGCGCATAACTTTTGATCCGACCGTTGAATCGTGCTCAAAGTTTTACATTAGTTTCCGGATCCCGTTTTCCTTGAAGTATCTATGGAATCCCTACTCGTTGAAGAGGAGGTATTTTTGCACCAGACCAGAATAACTGCTGAAAACGGCTATAACTTTTGATCCGATTCTTGGATAGTGCTCAAAGTTTTACAGTAGTTTCAGGATCCAGTTTTCCTTGAAGTACGTATGGAATCCCTTCTCGTTGAAGAAGAGGTCTTGTCGCGCAACACCGAAAGAACAGCTAAAAAGGGCCAGAACTTTTGATCTGACCGTTGGATCGCGCTCAAAGTTTTACAGTAGTTTGCAGAGCCCGTTTTCCTTGAAGTACCTATGGAATCCCTACTCGTTGAAGATGAGATCTTGTCGCGCCAGACCGAAATAACAGCTGAAAAGGGCCTTGACTTTAGATCTGACTGTTGTATCGCCCTCAAAGTTTTACACTAGTTTGCGGAGCCCGTTTTCCTTGAAGTACCTATGGAATCCCTACTCGTTTAAGAGGAGGTCTTGTCGCACCAGACCGGAAGAACAGCTAAAAAGGGCCATAACTTTTGATCCGACAGTTGTATCGCGCTCAAAGTTTTACAGTAGTTTCCGGAGCCCTTTTCCTTGAAGGACTTATGGAATCCCTACTCGTTGAAGAGGAGGTCTTGTCGAGCCAGACCGGAAGAACAGCTAAAAAGGGTCATCAATTTTGATCCGACGGTTGGATCGCGCTCAAAGTTTTACAGTAGTTTCTGGAGCCCGTTTTCCCGAATTTCCTATGGAATCCCCACTCGTTGAAGAGGAGGCCTTGTCGCGCCAGACCAGAATAACAGCTGAGAAGAGCCTTCACTTTTGATCCGACCGTTGTATCGCGTTCAAAGTTTTACAGTAGTTTCCGAAGCTCGTTTTCCTTGAAGGACCTATGGAATCCCTACTCATTGAAGAGGAGGTCTTTCGCACCAGACCGGAAAAACAGCTGAAAAGGGCTATAACTTTTTATCCGACCGTTGGATCGCGCTCAAATTTTTATAGTAGTTTTCGAAGCACGTTTTCCTTGAAGGACCTATGGAGTCCCTACTCGTTAAAGACGAGGTCTTGTCGCACCAGACCGGAAAAACAGCTGAAAAAGGCCATAACTTTTGATCTGATGATTGGATCGCGCTCCAAGTTTTACAGTAGTTTCCGGAGCCCTTTTTCCTTGATGTACCTATGGAATCCCTACTCGTTGAAGAGGAGGTCTTGTCGCGCCAGACCGGAAGAACAACTGAAAAGGGCCATAACTTTTGATCTGATTGTTGGATCGCGCTCAAAGTTTTACAGTAGTTTCCGGAGCCCGTTTTCCTTGAAGGACTTATGGAATCCCTACTCGTTGAGGAGGAGGACTTTCGCACCAGACTGGAATAGCAGCTGAAAAGGGCCTTAACTTTTGATCCGACCGTTTGATCGCGCTCAAAGTTTTACAGTAGTTTCCGGAGCCCGTTTTTCTTGAAGTACCTATGGAATCCCTACTCGTTGAAGAGGAGGTCATGTCGCGCTAGACCGGAAGAACAGAACAAAAGGGCCATAACTTTTGATATGATCGTTGGATCACTATCAAAGTTTTAGAGTACTTTTCGAAGCCCGTTTTCCTTGAAATACCTATGGAATTCGTACTCCTTGAAGAGGAGGTCTTGCCGCGCCAGACCAGAAAAACAGCTGAAAAGGGCCATAACTTTTGATCCGACCGTTGGATCGCGCACAAAGTTTTACAGTAGTTTCTGGAGCTTGTTTTCCTTGAATTTTCTATGGAATGCCTACTTGTTGAAGAGGAGGTGTTGGCGCGCCAGACCGGAAAAACAGCTGAAAAGGGCCATAACTTTTGATCCGACCGTTGGATCGCGCACAAAGTTTTACAGTAGTTTCCGGAGCCTGTTTTCCTTGAATTTTCTATGGAATCCCTACTTGTTGAAGAGGAGGTGTTGGCGCGCCAGACCGGAATAACAGCTGAAAAGGGCCATAACTTTTGATCCGATCGTTGGATCAGGCTCAAAGTTTTACAATAGTTTCCGGAGCCTGTTTTCCTTGAATTTTCTATGGAATCCCTACTTGTTGAAGAAGAGGTGATGTTGCGCCAGACCGGAATAACAACTGAAAAGGGCCATAACTTTTGATCCGACCGTTGGATCGCGCTCAAAGTTTTACAGTAGTTTCCGCAGCCTGTTTTCCTTGAATTTTCTATGGAATCCCTACTTGTTGAAGAGGAGGTGTTGTCGCGCCAGACCGGAATAACAGCTGAAAAGGGCCATAACTTTTGATCTGATTGTTGGATCGCGCTCAAAGTTTTACAGTAGTTTCCGGAGCCCTTTGTCCTTGAATTTCCTATGGAATCCCCACTCGTTGAAGAGGAGGTCTTGTAGCGCCAGACCGGAATAAGAGCTGAAAAGGGCCATAACTTTTGATCCTACCGTTGGAACGCGCCTAAAGTTTTACAGTAGTTTCCGGAGCTCTTTTTCTTTGAAGGAACTATGGAATCCCTACTCGTTGAAAAGGAGGTCTTTCGCGCCAGACCAGAAAAACAGCTGAAAGGAGCCATAACTATTGATCCGACCGTAGGATCGCGCTCAAAGTTTTACAGTAGTTTCCGGATCTTGTTTTCCTTGAATTTTCTATGGAATCCGTACTCCTTGAAGAGGAAGGTCTTGTCGCGCCAGACCGGAATAACAGCTGGAAAGGGCCATAACTTTTGATCTGATTGTTGGATCGCGCTCAAAGTTTTACAGTAGTTTCCGGAGCCCTTTGTCCTTGAATTTCCTATGGAATCCCCACTCGTTGAAGAGGAGGTCTTGTAGCGCCAGACCGGAATAAGAGCTGAAAAGGGCCATAACTTTTGATCCTACCGTTGGAACGCGCCCAAAGTTTTACAGTAGTTTCCGGAGCTCTTTTTCTTTGAAGGAACTATGGAATCCCTACTCGTTGAAAAGGAGGTCTTTCGCGCCAGACCAGAAAAACAGCTGAAAGGAGCCATAACTATTGATCCGACCGTAGGATCGCGCTCAAAGTTTTACAGTAGTTTGTTTTCCTTGAATTTTCTATGGAATCCGTACTCCTTGAAGAGGAAGGTCTTGTCGCGCCAGACCGGAATAACAGCTGAAAAGGACCATAACTTTTGATCTAATCGTTGGATCACACTCAAAGTTTTACAGTAGTTTCCGAAGCCCGTTTTCCTTGAATATCCTATGGATTCCCTACTCGTTGAAGAGGAGGACTTGTCGCACCAGACCGGAATAAGAGCTGAAAAGGGCCATCACTTTTGATCTGACAGTTGGACAGCGCTCAAAGTTTTACAGTAGTTTCCGGAGCCCGTTTTCCTTGAAGGACCTATGGAATCCCTACTCGTTGAAGATGAGGTCTTGCCGCGCCAGACCGGAAGAACAGCTAAAAAGGGCCATAACTTTTGATCTGACCGTTGGATCACGTTCAAAGTTTTACAGGTGTTTCCGGAGCCCGTTTTCCTTCAAGTACCTATGGAATCCCTACTCGTTGAAGAGGAGGTCTTGTCGCGCCAGACTGGAATAACAGCTGAAAGGGCTATAACTTTTGATATGACCTTTCGATCGCGCTCAAAGTTTTATAGTAGTTTCCGGAGCTCATTTTCCTTGAAGTACCTATGGAATCCCTACTCGTTGAAGAGGAGGTCTTGTCGCGCCAGACCGGAATAACATCTGAAAAGGGCCATAACTTTTGATCCGACCGTTGGATTGCGCTCAAAGTATTACCGTAATTTCCGGCACCTGTTTTCCTTGAATTTGCTATGGAATCCCTACTCGTTGAAGAGGAGGTGTTGGGCGCCAGACCGGAAAAACAGCTGAAAAGGGCCATAACTTTTGATCCGACCGTTGGATCGCGCTCAAAGTTTTACAGTAGTTTCCGGAGCCTGTTTTCCTTGAATTTTCTATGGAATCCCTACTTGTTGAAGAGGAGGTGTTGGCGCGCCAGACCGGAATAACAGCTGAAAAGGGCCATAACTTTTGATCCGATCGTTGGATCAGGCTCAAAGTTTTACAATAGTTTCCGGAGCCTGTTTTCCTTGAATTTTCTATGGAATCCCTACTTGTTGAAGAAGAGGTGATGTTGCGCCAGACCGGAATAACAACTGAAAAGGGCCATAACTTTTGATCCGACCGTTGGATCGCGCTCAAAGTTTTACAGTAGTTTCCGCAGCCTGTTTTCCTTGAATTTTCTATGGAATCCCTACTTGTTGAAGAGGAGGTGTTGTCGCGCCAGACCGGAATAACAGCTGAAAAGGGCCATAACTTTTGATCTGATTGTTGGATCGCGCTCAAAGTTTTACAGTAGTTTCCGGAGCCCTTTGTCCTTGAATTTCCTATGGAATCCCCACTCGTTGAAGAGGAGGTCTTGTAGCGCCAGACCGGAATAAGAGCTGAAAAGGGCCATAACTTTTGATCCTACCGTTGGAACGCGCCCAAAGTTTTACAGTAGTTTCCGGAGCTCTTTTTCTTTGAAGGAACTATGGAATCCCTACTCGTTGAAAAGGAGGTCTTTCGCGCCAGACCAGAAAAACAGCTGAAAGGAGCCATAACTATTGATCCGACCGTAGGATCGCGCTCAAAGTTTTACAGTAGTTTGTTTTCCTTGAATTTTCTATGGAATCCGTACTCCTTGAAGAGGAAGGTCTTGTCGCGCCAGACCGGAATAACAGCTGAAAAGGACCATAACTTTTGATCTAATCGTTGGATCACACTCAAAGTTTTACAGTAGTTTCTGAAGCCCGTTTTCCTTGAATATCCTATGGATTCCCTACTCGTTGAAGAGGAGGACTTGTCGGACCAGACCGGAATAAGAGCTGAAAAGGGCCATCACTTTTGATCTGACAGTTGGACAGCGCTCAAAGTTTTACAGTAGTTTCCGGAGCCCGTTTTCCTTGAAGGACCTATGGAATCCCTACTCGTTGAAGATGAGGTCTTGCCGCGCCAGACCGGAAGAACAGCTAAAAAGGGCCATAACTTTTGATCTGACCGTTGGATCACGTTCAAAGTTTTACAGGTGTTTCCGGAGCCCGTTTTCCTTCAAGTACCTATGGAATCCCTACTCGTTGAAGAGGAGGTCTTGTCGCGCCAGACTGGAATAACAGCTGAAAAGGGCTATAACTTTTGATATGACCTTTTGATCGCGCTCAAAGTTTTATAGTAGTTTCCGGAGCTCATTTTCCTTGAACTACCTATGGAATCCCTACTCGTTGAAGAGGAGGTCTTGTCGCGCCAGACCGGAAAAAGAGCTGAAAAGGGCCTTAACTTTTGATCTGACCATTGGATCGCGCTCAAAGTTTTATAGTAGTTTACGGAGCCCTTTTTCCTTGAAGTACCTATGGAATCCCTACTCGTTGAAGTGGAGGTCTTGCCGCGCCAGATCGAAAAAACAGTTGAAAAGGGCCATAACTTTTGATATGACCATTGGATCGCGCTCAAAGTTTAATAGTAGTTCCTGGAGCCCTTTTTCCTTGAAGTACCTATGGAATCCCTACTCGTTGAGAAGGAGGTCTTGTCGAGCCAGACCGGAAGAATAGCTAAAAAGGGCCATAACTTTTGATATGACCATTGGATTGCGCACAAAGTTTTACATTAGTTTCTGGAGCCCGTTTTCCTTGAATTTTCTATGGAATCCCTACTCGTTGAAGAGGAGGTCTTGTCGCGCCAGACTAGAATAACTCGTTGAGATGAGTATGAGGATCTTCTCCTGCAAGACCATTGAAAGTTGGTAGCAAATGTATAAAACCAGATTTGAGCTCAAAGTTTATATTATTGTCGATGTTTATGCACAATGGCTGATTTTCCACGTTAGGAGCACCAAGCTCCTTGAGTGTTTGTTGTCGTGCAACAGCCATGGTGTTAAGGCGAGCTTCCTTTCGTAACCTGCGTAAAGTTTTTTCTATTTGGAGATCCAACTGCACTTGACTTTGATTAGTAGAATGGGTTACCGGCATAAATCATCAAGAAAACTCAAAAGAAACCAACCACACAAGAGATCAAAAACAATGCAAATTGTACGAAAATCCTATGTTAGAAAACTAAAACTGCCTAAAAACCCTAGAAAACAGATGAATTTGGCCTCGATAGGGTGGGGCTAGTGGTTTTCCACTAGTCCTATTTAGAATGTCGTTTCCCTTCAGGAAACAAAAGGCCGATACCTAATTCCACCAAAAAATCTGTTTTGAACAGTATCGCAGCAAGCAAAAATTCTGTTTTTTTTCATAAAAAGAAATAACAATCACAGCAGATAAAAATAATAGCACAAGAATCAACTAAAATTACTTCCCCGGCAACGGCGCCAAAATTTGTTGCGATGTTGCGGTCGCACAAATTAATTACCCTAGCTTCAAACACAACAGACAAGATAGTATAGAGCAAGCAAGGGGTCGATCCCACGAGGAAGATTCAAGTCAGATTTTTATGCTAGATGATATGCAATTTAGGGGGGGGGTTTGGACGTTATCTAGGCTAAAGCAAAAGAAAACAGAAAACTATCAAACAAAATTTAATAAAATCAGAAAATTATCAAGAGAACAAACCTTGGTTGCAAGTACACATCCACCTACAGAAATCAGAACTGATCATGGAAACGAAACCTCAATTTATATTTTGAATATTTATCTCTTCTTAACATTGGTTAGTTAACGGATCCGCCGTATAACTAACCCTAACCGTCAAACAACCACAGTGTCCGCAATAGTAATTTAATTCAATGGCAGCCTTAAGAACTAGATAAGTTGATTAATCAAGAAAACATAACTGTCCGCAGTCTATGTTTGATTTGATTGAATGTTCTCCCTAAAATTAATAACGTAGATCCGCCACAATTATTAAACTCAGTTGCTTCACAAGTTCATATCCCACAACTCCGGTTTTGATATCAAACTTAGCAATAGATTGTCTACAATAATAACTTAGAGTCCGCTCTAGCAATTAAAATAAACAATCATAGGAAAAATAAGCATAGGAGAACAAACATATTCATCATATAAATTGAAAAGAAAAGGTAAAATAAATCTCACAGTTCTTGAAATCCGAAGGTTTCCATGCCTTGCAACCAAGAAAAAGTGTTTAGCCTTGCATGTTTGTTGAACAACTAATCAAAAAGAAGGAAGAATGCATAATTTAGGGTTTCTTAGAGGAAGGGGGCGTTTTTCTCTTCTTGGCTGGCTGCCCCCCTTCTCTTCTCTCATTCTTTTTATATCCTAGGAAACCCTAGGTCTCTATTTTACAAAATAGTCCTCCATTAAGTAGACTGTTTACATTTAAGTACTTCAATAACTTTTTTCCTAAAAAAGGAGAAATAGCCTTGCATGAAATCTTCAAGCTTTGACTTAGAGGAGCTAAATTGCTAAAATAAAAACTTGGATATCGGTTTAGATGCTTCGGAACGTAATTTGGACTCGTTTCTTCACGAAACCTGTTTGCTAGCAGAATTCAGATATCATCTTTGAAAAATCATATCTCCCTCATATGACATCGTTTTTTTCTGAACTTTGGAGTGTTTATAGACCTTTGAGTCATGAATATAAAAAAATTTAGTTTGCATCAATTGGACTTCTGTAGCTCCAGATATTCAAGTTTGAATGGCCGAAGGTCAACACTGACAGATTACAAGATTTGACTGTGATTTCCGTGCTCTTCCTTATTTTATTTTCTTGTCTTATATGTCCAGAAAGGTATGGATGTTAGCTTTTTAATGCCACTAGAATCACTTCATTTCAACCTCTAGAGCTCACGCTCTGCACAAAACATCCACTAAAGGTCAAATCTGCCAATTATCTCCAATTTGCTCCTTTTTGCATCTTTCATCCAAAAGTACCTTCAAAACATAAAACAAAGAATATCAAGGCATTTTATATATAAAACATAGGCAAAACACTAGTTAAATGTGGGTGAAACTATCAAATAATATGGTTGCATCACTTGTCGCGCCAGACCGGAAAAACAGCTAAAAAGGGCCATAACTTTTGATCCGACCGTTGGATCACGCTCAAAGTTTTACAGTAGTTTCCGGAGACCGTTTTCCTTGAATTTTCTATGGAATCCCTACTCGTTGTAAAAGACGTCTTGTTGCGCCAGACCGGAATAACAGCTCAAAAGGGTCATAACTTTTGATCTTACCGTTGAATCGCGCTCAAAGTTTTACAGTAGTTTCCAGAGCCCTTTTTCCTTTATGTACCTATGGAATCCCTACTAGTTGAAGAGGAGGTCTTGTCGCCCTAGACCGGAAAACAGCTGAAAACAGCCATAACTTTTGATCCGACCGTAGGATCGCGCTCAAAGTTTTACAGTAGTTTTGGAGCTCGTTTTCCTTGAAGGACCTATGGAATCCCTACTCGTTGAAGAGGAGGTCTTGTCGCGCCAGAACGGAAAAACAGCTGAAATGGCCATAACTTTTGATCAGACCGTTGGATCGCGCTCAAAGTTTTACAGAAGTTTCCGCAGCCCGTTTTCCTTGAATTACCTATGGAATCCCTAGTCGTTGAAGAGGAGGTCTTGTCGCGCCAGACCGGAAAAACAGCTGAAAAGGGCCATAACTTTTGATCGGACCGATGTATCGTGCTCAAAGTTTTACAGTAGTTTCTGGAGCCCTTTTTCCTTGATGTACCTATGGAATCCCTAGTCGTTGAAGATGAGGTCTTGTCGCGCCAGACCGGAAAAACAGCTGAAAAGAGTCTTAACTTTTGATCCGACCGTTGGATCGCGCTCAAAGTTTTACAGTAGTTTTGGAGCTCGTTTTCCTTGAAGGACCTATGGAATCCCTACTCGTTGAAGAGGAGGTCTTGTCGCGCCAGAACGGAAAAACAGCTGAAATGGCCATAACTTTTGATCGACCGTTGGATCGCGCTCAAAGTTTTACAGTTGTTTCCGGAGCCCGTTTTCCTTTAATTTTCTATGGAATCCCTACTCGTTGTAGAGGAAGTCTTGTCGCCCTAGACCGGAAAACAGCAATAACTTTTGATCCGACCGTAGGATCACGCTCAAAGTTTTACAGTAGTTTTCGATGCCCGTTTTCCTTGAAGGACCTACGAAATCCCTACTTGTTGAAGAGGACGTCTTGTCGCGTCAGACTGCAAAAACAGCTCAAAAGGGCCATAACTTTTGATCCGACCATTGGATCGCGCTCAAAGTTTTACAGAAATTTCCGCAGCCCGTTTTCCTTCAATTACCTATGGAATCCCTAGTCGTTGAAGAGGAGGTCTTGTCGCGCCAGACCGGAACAACAGCTGAAAAGGGCCATAACTTTTGATCGGACCGTTGGATCGCGCTCAAAGTTTTACAGTAGTTTCCGGAGCCCTTGTTACTTGAATTTCATATGGAAACCCCACTCGTTGAAGAGGAGGTCTTGTCACGCTAGAACGGAATAATAGCTGAAAAGGGCCTTAACTTTTGATCCTACCGTTGGAACGCGCTCAAAGTTTTACAGTAGTTTCCGGAGCCCGTTTTCCTTGAACGACCTATGGAATCCCTACTCGTTGAAGAGGAGGTCGTTCGCGCCAGACTAGGAAAACAGCTGAAAAGAGTCATAACTATTGATCCGACCGTAGCATCACGCTCAAAGTTTTACAGTAGTTTCCGGATCTCGTTTTCCTTGAATTTTCTATGGAATCCCTACTCGTTGATGAGGAGGTCTTGTCGCGCCAGACCGGAATAACAGCTAAAAAGGGCCATAAGTTTTGATCTGATCGTTGGATCGCGCTTAAGGTTTTACAGATGTTTCTGGAGCCCGTTTTCCTTGAATTTTCTATGGAATCCCTACTCGTTGCAGAGGAGGTCTTGTCGCGCCAGACCGGAATAATAGCTGAAAAGGGCCTTAACTTTTGATCCTACCGTTGGAACGCGCTCAAAGTTTTACAGTAGTTTCCGGAGCCCGTTTTACTTGAAGGACCTATGGAATCCCTACTCGTTGAAGAGGAGGTCGTTCGCGCCAGACTAGAAAAACAGCTGAAAAGAGCCATAACTATTGATCCGACCGTAGCATCACGCTCAAAGTTTTGCAGCAGTTTCTGGATCTCGTTTTCCTTGAATTTTCTATGGAAACCCTACTCGTTGATGAGGAGGTCTTGTCGCGCCAGACCGGAATAACAGCTGAAAAGGGCCATAACTTTTGATCTGATCGTTGGATCGCGCTCAAGGTTTTACCGATGTTTCTGCAGCCCGTTTTCCTTGAATTTTCTATGGAATCCCTACTCGTTGTAGAAGACGTCTTGTCGCGCCAGACCGGAATAACAGCTCAAAAGGGTCATAACTTTTGATCTGACCGTTGGATCGCGCTCAAAGTTTTACAGTAGTTTCCAGAGCCCTTTTTCCTTGATGTACCTATGGAATCCCTACTTGTTGAAGAGTAGGTCTTGTCGCGTCAGACTGCAAAAACAGCTCGAAAGGGCCATAACTTTTGATCCGACCGTTGGATCGCGCTCAAAGTTTTACAGAAGTTTCCGCAGCCCGTTTTTCCTTGAATTACCTATGGAAACCCTACTCGTTGAAGAGGAGGTCTTGTCGCCCTAGACCGGAATAACTGCTGAAAAGGGCCATCACTTTTGATCCGACCGTTGGCCGCGCTCAAAATTTTATAATAATTAACAGAGCTCGTTTTTCGTGAAGGACCTATGGAATCCCTACTCGTTGAACAGGACGTCTTTCGCGCCAGACCGCAAAAACAGCTCAAAAGGGCCATAACTTTTGGTCTGATCGTTGGATCGCGCTCAAAGATTTACAGAAATTTCTGCAGCCCGTTTTCCTTCAATTACCTATGGAATCCCTAGTCGTTGAAGAGGAGGTCTTGTCGCGCCAGACCGGAACAACAGCTGAAAAGGGCCATAACTTTTGATCTTATCGTTGGATCGCGCTCAAGGTTTTACAGATGTTTCTGGAGCCCGTTTTCCTTGAATTTTCTATGGAATCCCTACTCGTTGTAGAAGACGTCTTGTCGCGCCAGACCAGAATAACAGCTTAAAAGGGTCATAACTTTTGATCTGACCGTTGGATCGCGCTCAAAGTTTTACAGTAGTTTCCAGAGCCCTTTTTCCTTGATGTACCTATGGAATCCCTACTCGTTGTAGAGGACGTCTTGTCGCGCCAGACTGGAATAACAGCTGAAAAGGGCTATAACTTTTTTCTGACCGTTGGATCGCGTTCAAAGTTTTACAGTAGTGTCTGGAGCCCTTTTTCCTTGATGTACCTATGGAATCCCTACTCGTTGAAGAGGAGGTCTTGTCGCCCTAGACCGGAATAACTGCTGAAAAGGGCCATCACTTTTGATACGACCGTTGGCCCGCGCTCAAAATTTTATAATAATTAACAGAGCTCGTTTTTCGTGAAGGACCTATGGAATCCCTACTCGTTGAACATGACGTCTTTCGCGCCAGACCGCAAAAACAGCTCAAAAGGGCCATAACTTTTGGTCTGATCGTTGGATCGCGCTCAAAGATTTACAGAAATTTCCGCAGCCCGTTTTCCTTCAATTACCTATGGAATCCCTAGTCGTTGAAGAGGAGGTCTTGTCGCGCCAGACCGGAACAACAGCTGAAAAGGGCCATAACTTTTGATCTGATCGTTGGATCGCGCTCAAGGTTTTACAGATGTTTCTGGAGCCCGTTTTCCTTGAATTTTCTATGGAATCCCTACTCGTTGTAGAAGACGTCTTGTCGCGCCAGACCGGAATAACAGCTTAAAAGGCTCATAACTTTTGATCTGACCGTTGGATCGCGCTCAAAGTTTTACAGTAGTTTCCAGAGCCCTTTTTCCTTGATGTACCTATGGAATCCCTACTCGTTGTAGAGGACGTCTTGTCGCGCCAGACCGGAATAACAGCTGAAAAGGGCTATAACTTTTTTCTGACCGTTGGATCGCGTTCAAAGTTTTACAGTAGTGTCTGGAGCCCTTTTTCCTTGATGTACCTATGGAATCCCTACTCGTTGAAGAGGAGGTCTTGTCGCCCTAGACCGGAATAACTGCTGAAAAAGGGCCATCACTTTTGATCCGACCGTTGGACCGCGCTCAAAATTTTATAGTTATTAACGGAGCCCGTTTTTCGTGAAGGACCTATGGAATCCCTACTCGTTGAAAAGGACGTCTTTCGCGCCAGACCGCAAAAACAGCTCAAAAGGGCCTTAACTTTTGGTCTGACCGTTGGATCGCGCTCAAAGTTTTAGAGTTGTTTCCGGAGCCCTTTTTCCTTGATGTACCTATGGAATCCCTACTCGTTGAAGAGGAGGTCTTGTCGCGCCAGACCGGAAAAACAACTGAAAAGGGCCATAACTTTTGATCGGACCGATGGATCGCGTTCAAAGTTTTACAGTTGTTTCCGGAGCCTGTTTTCCTGCAATTTTCTATGTAATCCCTACTCGTTAAAGAGGAGGTGTTGTCGCGCCAGACCGGAATAACAGCTGAAAAGGGCCATAACTTTTGATCGGACCGTTGAATCGCGCTCCAAGTTTTACAGTAGTTTCCGGAGCCCGTTTTCCTTGAAAGGATCTACGAAATCCCTACTTGTTGAAGAGTAGGTCTTGTCGCGTCAGACTGCAAAAACAGCTCAAAAGGGCCATAACTTTTGATCCGACCGTTGGATCGCGCTCAAAGTTTTACAGAAATTTCCGCAGCCCGTTTTCCTTAAATTATCTATGGAATCCCTAGTCGTTGTAGAGGAAGTCTTGTCGCGCCAGACCGGAATAACAGCTGAAAAGGGCTATAACTTTTGATCTGATCGTTGGATCGCGTTCAAAGTTTTACAGTAATGTCTGGAGCCCTTTTTCCTTGATGTACCTATGGAATCCCTACTCGTTGAAGAGGAGGTCTTGTCGCCCTAGACCGGAATAACAGCTGAAAAGGGCCATCACTTTTGATCCGACTGTTTGACCGTGCTCAAAGTTTTATAGTAGTTAACGGAGCCCGTTTTCCGTGAAGGACCTATAGAATCTCTACTCGTTGAAGAGGACCTCTTTCGCGCCAGACGGCAAAAACAGCTCAAATGGGCCATAACTTTTGGTCGGACCGTTGGATCGCTCTCAAAGTTTTACAGTAGTTTCCGGAGCCCTTTTTCCTTGATGTACCTATGGAATCCCTACTCGTTGAAGAGGAGGTCTTGTCGCGCCAGACCAGAAAAATAGCTGAAAAGGGCCATAACTTTTGATCGGACAGATGGATCGCACTCAAAGTTTTACAGTTGTTTCCGGAGCCCGTTTTCCTTGAATTTTCTATGGAATCCCTACTCGTTGTAGAGGAAGTCTTGTCGCGCCAGACCAGAAAAACAGCTGAAATGGGCCATAAGTTTTGATCGGATCGATGGATCGCGCTAAAAGTTTTACAGTAGTTTCCGGAGCCCGTTTTCCTTCAAGTACCTATGGAATCGCTACTCGTTGAGGAGGAGGTCTTGTCGCCCTAGACCGGAATAACAGCTGAAAAGGGCCATAACTTTTGATTCGACCGTTGGACCGCGCTCAAAGTTTTATAGTAGTTAACGGAGCCCGTTTTCCTTGAAGGACCTACGAAATCCCTACTCGTTGAAGAGGAGGTCTTGTCGCCCTAGACCGGAATAAGAGCTGAAAAGGGCCATCACTTTTGATCCGACCGTTGGACCGCGCTCAGAGTTTTACAGTAGTTAACGGAGCCCGTTTTTCGTGAAGGACCTATGGAATCCCTACTCATTGAAGAGGATGCCTTTCGCGCCAGACGGCAAAAACAGCTCAAAAGGGCCATAACTTTTGGTCTGACCGTTGGAGCGCGCTCAAAGTTTTACAGTAGTTTCCGGAGCCCTTTTTCCTTGAAGGACATACGAAATCCCTACTCGTTGAAGAGGAGGTCTTGTCGCGCCAGACCGCAAAAACAGCTCAAAAGGGCCATAACTTTTTATCCGACTGTTGGATCGCGCTCAAAGTTTAACAATTGTTTCTGGAGCCTGTTTTCCTTGAATTTTATATGGAATCCCTACTCGTTGAAGAGGAGGTCTTGTTGCGCCAGACCGGAATAACAGCTGAAAATAGCCTTAACTTTTGATCCGACCGTTGGATCGCGCTCAAAGTTTTACAGTAGTTTTGGAGCCCGTTTTCCTTGATGGACCTATGGAATCCATACTCGTTGAAGAGGAGGTCTTGTCGCGCCAGACCGAAAAAATAGCTGAAATGGCCATAACTTTTGATCAGACCGATGGATCGTGCTAAAAGATTTACAGTAGTTTCCAGAGCCCGTTTTCCTTGAAGGACCTATGGAATCCCTACTCGTTGAAGAGGAGGTCTTGTCGCCCAAGACCGGAATAACAGCTGAAAAGGGCCATCACTTTTAATCCGACCGTTGGACCACGCTCAAAGTTTTACAGTAGTTAACGGAGCCCGTTTTCCTTGAAGGACCTATTGAATCCCTACTCGTTGAAGAGCGAGGTCTTGTCGCGCCAGACCGGAATAACAGCTGAAAAGGGCCATCACTTTTGAAGAGGAGCGATGGATCGCGCTCAAAATTTTACAGTAGTTTCCGGAGCCCTTTTCCCTTCAAGTACCTATGGAATCCCTACTCGTTGAAGAGGAGGTCTTGTCGCGCCAGACCGCAAAAGAAGCTCAAAAGGGCCATAACTTTTGATCCGCCGTTGGATCGCGCTCAAAGTTTTACAGTTGTTTCCGGAGCTCGTTTTCCTTGAATTTTCTTTGGAATCCCTACTCGTTGTAGAGGACGTCTTGTCGCGCCAGACCGGAATAACAGCTGAAAAGAGCCATAACTTTTTATCCTACCGTTGGAACGCGCTCAAAGTTTTACAGTAGTTTCCAGAGCCCATTTTCCTTGAAGGACCTATGGAATCCCTACTTGTTGAAGAGGAGGTCTCGTCGTGCCAGACTGGAATAACAGCTGAAAAGGGCCATCACTTTTGATCCGACCGTTGGACCGCGCTCAAAGTTTTACAGTAGTTTCCGGAGCCCGTTTTGATTCAAGTACCTATAGAATCGCTACTCGTTGAAGAGGAGGTGTTGTCGCCCTAGACCGGAATAACAGCTGAAAAGGGCCATCACTTTTGATCTGCCTGTTGGACCGCGCTCAAAGTTTTACAGTAGTTAACGGAGCCCGTTTTTCGTGAAGGACCAATTGAATCCCTATTCGTTGAAGAGGACGTCTTTCACGCCAGACCGCAAAAACAGCTCAAGAGGGCCATAAATTTTGATTCGACCGTTGGATCGCGCTCAAAGTTTTACAATAGTTTCCGGAGCTCTTTTTCCTTGATGTACCTATGGAATCGCTACTCGTTGAAGAGGAGGTCTTGTCGCCCTAGACCAGAATAACAGCTGAAAAGGGCCATCACTTTTGATCGGACCGATGGATCGCGCTAAAAGATTTACAGTAGTTTCCGGAGCCCGTTTTCCTTCAAGTACCTATGGAATCCCTACTCGTTGAAGAGGAGGTCTTGTCGCGCCAGACCGCAAAAACAGCTCAAAAGAGCCATAACTTTTGATCTGACCGTTGGATCGCGCTCAAAGTTTTACAGTTTGTTCGGAGCCCGTTTTCCTTGAATTTTCTATGGAATCCCTACTCGTTGGAGAGGAAGTCTTGTCGCGCCAGACCAGAATAACAGCTGAAAAGGGACATAACTTTTGATCTGACCGTTGGATCGCGCTCAAAGTTTTACAGTAGTTTCCGGAGCTCTTTTTCCTTGATGTACCTATGGAATCCCTACTCGTTGAAGAGGACGTCTTGCCGCCCTAGAGCGAAATAACAGCTGAAAAGGGCCATCACTTTTGATCCGACCGTTGGACCGCGCTCAAAGTTTTACAGTTGTTAACGGAGCCTGTTTTTCGTGAAGGACCAATTGAATCCCTATTCGTTGAAGAGGACGTCTTTCACGCCGGACCGCAAAACCAGCTCAAAAGGGCCATAACTTTTGGTCTGACCGTTGGATCCCGCTCAAACTTTTACAGTAGTTTCCGGAGCCCTTTTTCCTTGATATACCCATGGAATCCTTACTCGTTGCAAGGGAGGTCTTGTCGCGCTAGACCAGAAAAACAGCTGAAAAGGGCCATAACTTTTGATCGGACTGATGGATCGCGCTCAAAGTTTTACAGTAGTTAACGGAGCCCGTTTTCTGTGAAGGACCTATTGAATCCTTACTCGTTGAAGAGAACGTCTTTCGCGCCAGACCGGAAAACAGATGAAAAGAGCCATAACTTTTGATCCGACCCTAAGATCCCGCTTAAATTTTTACAGTAGTTTCCGTAGCTTGTTTTGCTTGAAGGACCTAAGAAATCCCTACTCGTTGAAGAGGAGGTCTTGTCGCGCCAGACAGCAAAAACAGCTCAAAAGGGCCATAACTTTTGATCCGACCGTTGGATCGCGCTCAAAGTTTTACAGTTGTTTCTGGAGCCTGTTTTCCTTGAATTTTATATAGAAACCCTACTCGTTGAAGAGGAGGTCTTGTGCGCCAGACCGGAAAAACAACTAAAAAGGGCCATCACTTTTGATCTGATCGTTGGATCGCGCTCAAAGTTTTACATTACTTACCGGATCTCTTTTTCGTTGAAGTACCTATGGAATCCCTACTCGTTGAAGAGGAGGTCTTGTCGCGCCAGACCGGAAAAACAACTGAAAAGGGCCATAACTTTTGATCGGACCGATGGATCGCGCTCAAAATTTTACAGTAGTTTCCGGAGCCCTTTTCCCTTCAAGTACCTATGGAATCCCTACTCGTTGAAGAGGAGGTCTTGTCGCGCCAGACCGCAAAAGAAGCTCAAAAGGGCCATAACTTTTGATCCGACCGTTGGATCGCGCTCAAAGTTTTACAGTTGTTTCCGGAGCTCGTTTTCCTTGAATTTTCTTTGGAATCCCTACTCTTAGAGGACGTCTTGTCGCGCCAGACCGAACAACAGCTGAAAAGAGCCATAACTTTTTATCCTACCGTTGGAACGCGCTCAAAGTTTTACAGTAGTTTCCAGAGCCCGTTTTCCATGAAGGACCTATGGAATCCCTACTCGTTGAAGAGGAGGTCTCGTCGTGCCAGACTGGAATAACAGCTGAAAAGGGCCATCACTTTTGATCCGACCGTTGGACCGCGCTCAAAGTTTTACAGTAGTTTCCGGAGCCCGTTTTGATTCAAGTACCTATAGAATCGCTACTCGTTGAAGAGGAGGTGTTGTCGCCCTAGACCGGAATAACAGCTAAAAAGGGCCATCACTTTTGATCTGCCTGTTGGACCGCGCTCAAAGTTTTACAGTAGTTAACGGAGCCCGTTTTCCGTGAAGGTGCTATTGAATCCTTACTCGTTGAAGAGGACGTCTTTCGTGCCAGACCGGAAAACAGCTGAAAAGAGCCATAACTTTTGATTCGACCCTAGGATCCCGCTCAAATTTTTACAGTAGTTTCCGGAGCTCGTTTTCCTTGAAGGACCTATAAATCCCTACTCGTTGAAGAGGTGGTCTTGTCGCGCCACACCGCAAAAACAGCTCAAAAGGGCCATAACTTTTGATCCGACCGTTGGATCGTCCTCAAAGTTTTACAGTTGTTTCTGGAGCCTGTTTTCCTTGAATTTTTTATAGAATCCCTACTCGTTGAAGAGGAGGTCTTGCCGCGCCAGACCGGAATAACAGCTGAAAAGAGCCTTAACTTTTGATCCGACCGTTGGATCGCGCTCAAAGTTTTACAGTAGTTTTGGACCCCATTTTCCTTGAAGGACCTATGGAATTCCTACTCGTTGAAGAGGAGGTCTTGTCGCCCTAGACCGGAATAACAGCTAAAAAGGGCCATCACTTTTGATCCGATCCTTGGACCGCGCTCAAAGTTTTACAGTAGTTAACGTAGCCCATTTTTCGTGAAGGACCAATGGAATCCCTACTCGTTGAAGAGGAGGTCTTGTCGCGCCAGACCGGAAAAATAGCTCAAAAAGGGCCATAACTTTTGGTCTGACCGTTGGATCGTGCTCAAAGTTTTACAGTAGTTTTCGGATCCCTTTTTCCTTGATGTACCTATGAAATCCTTACTCGTTGAAGGGGAGGTCTTGTCGTGCCATACCGGAAAAACAGCTGAAAAGTGCCATCACTTTTGATGCGACCGTTGGACCGCGCTCAAAGTTTTACAGTTGTTTCTGGAGCCTGTTTTCCTTGAATTTTATATTGAATCTCTACTCGTTGAAGAGGAGGTCTTGTCGCGCCACACCAATAACAGTTGAAAAGAGCCTTAACTTTTGTTCCGACCGTTGGATCGCGTTCAAAGTTTTACAGTAGTTTCCGGAGCCTCTTTTCCTTGAATTTCCTATGGAATCCCCACTCGTTGAAGAGGAGGTCTTGTCG
>VJNQ02000546.1:0-58054 GCA_007827005.2 Populus simonii
AATAATATTAATGCTAAATATTGGTTAACAAGTTTAAAAGCATACCAGGAATGATGATTTTCAATGGGTAAAAATTCTGACCGTATGATGTGGCAGTGAAGGATTACGTGGCAGCTGACATGGCAGGATATGCTGGCAAGACAGATGACGTGGTGGGATCTAATGACGTGGCAGACAACGTGGCAATAACTGATGTCGTGGCAGATGACGTGGATGCTCTGACGCGGTGCTGACGTGGCTAGGTTAATTACTTTACCAGCCTCTGTTTTCTTGCATCCCTAGCTCTTGTAAACTGTTGTCGCTGCTGTCGGCAATGGCGCACGAAGCGGGGCTTCGTGATTCTTCTTGGGCCCGGCGGTGCGAGGGAAGGGGCGGTGGTGTCTGTGGTGTCGCTGCTGGACGGGGGCTTGTTGATCCGTTGTCGCTGTTGAAGGTGAGGGCACTGTGGATGGTGGCGTTGCGGCTGGTGCTACTGCTGGGGTGTGACTGATGGTGCTGATGGTTTGTAACACTGATTTGGAACCGAAGACAAAGACCTGGTGTGGCTACGTTGCTGCAGGTTGTTGACGGCAGTAAATCGGCGTGTACTTGTGTCTTGGCTGTGATCGTTGGCTGTGATCGGCGTTGATGTAGAATGGCCGATCGTTATGTGGGACTGATGTGCAGGTCTTCTGGGTGGTGGGTGTGCCATTGTGATTGGCTGAGGCGCCGCTGATGGTGGGGCGCCGCTGCTGAGGATCACTGTCGTTGATGATGAACAGTGCCGATGAACAGTTTTTTGTAATCAGAACAATATGTTTTTTTTTAAATCAATCTAGGGTTAAACATAAACATATGAATCGTTTAATTATAAGAACAATTAAAAGCCATGCTCTGATACCAAATTTGATGCGGGACAATAAATAATAAAATTAAAGCAAGAAAAGAAAGAAGCTGAAGAAGAGAAGAAAGGGGATTGGAGATATGCAAAGTCTGCAATATTTTCATTACTCATCAAAACTATCTCTCAATCAAGATGACAGAAGAACATATAAATAGTAAACCCTAAAACATCCCGCTATTGGGCTCGGCCCATCAAATCAAATTGTTTAACATAAATAATAAAATAACAATGAGCAGGCCCAAATGAGCTAAATAAATAGAATAACAATGAGCAGGCTCAAATGGGCTTAGTCTCCCAACCAAAACGTGACAGACTGGACCATGCTACATCGTCTCTGTCTATATACTTGTGTAGTTTATGGTGTAGGTTTGGTATCTCCACCATCCCCTCAGTTACAGTGCGACTATAATGGATACTGTGGTGCTTACAGTTAGTGTGAACTTGCCTTTTATAATACATTTGGATGTGCCTGTTTACCTGGGTTCGAGCCCAAGTACCCAATGGAATGGTCTATGAGAGATGGGTCCGGTGGTTGTGTCAGGAAGCGGCTACTGACATCTTCGGCTGTCTGAAAAAATTGCTAATATGAAGTTCCATTAGATTTATAATGAAAACAAATATATTGTACATCACAACAGATCAAGCTCTTCAGCACTAGACGTAACATTCTAATTCTAAACAACTGGTCCATTCTGCCTAGTGTCAAGGAAGAAACCTAACAGCATCATCATATGTTATGCTATAGGTGTGGTGTTCGTCAACTATTCTTTAATTTATGGACAGTTACTTTATCTACCTTCTGTTTTGATGCTTGCTTTGTCTTTACCTTTTTCTCCTCTGTTCTTGAGCCACAAATAACCAAATATGCTAATGATCAGCCATGTTGAACCCACAGTTGGATCAAGAACGGTCGGTAATTTTTTAATTGCTACTTTTATTGCTTTGTTAATTTTTTTTAAATTTTTTTTTATTTTTTATTTTAATATTAAATTAATTTTTTTTTTATTAAGTCTAAATATAGGATTTAATAAGTTATAAATTTGAGAAATTAATCTAGATTTAGAAAATTTGCTTTAGTTCTTTTTTTTATTTGAAGCTCTCGGATTTTTTTTATTCTCTTTGTTAATTTAGTTTTTCTTAAAACAAAAAGTTTTGTTTTTTTAGTTAGATTAAGTGAATTGCTTAGATATAAATATAATATATTGATATTTTATTTAGTATGTTTTTGAGTTCATTGCTTAGGCAATGCATACAACCTCGTTTTATTTTTTATTTTTAATTAGCTTATAGGAAACCATTTTTTCTTATTTAACATTAAAAAAATAGACCATTGTTTTGTCCCATGCGCCTGTTTTGTTTTTTTTCATTTGACATCATCTTCAAAATTAGGATAAAACAAGCTCGTAATGTTGAAAATCTCAACATCGATTATTATCTCTTGCTAATTTTCATACTCTTTTTTTTTTTTAATGAAGACAGATGTCTTATTCTTCAACGTCTACTCTACCTGTCCACATAACAACGTCACTTATGACTCCATTAATAAATAAGCTAATGTCTCTACGGTTCATGTCAAAACTCAAAAGTCATGGTATAGAATTAATCTTGAAGGTTGCAAAGAAAAACCCATGAAAAAAATGCCTAGTTAAGCGAGGTGGATCCCAAAATAACTTCTCTTGTCAGACTTGTCTGCAAGCAACATTTCACTTGTCCAAAAGCCAAGGTCCAGTTTGCCTCATCATGGAACCTGGAAAACTGTTCCTGCTTTTTTCTCTTATAATGCTCCATTTCTCATCCTGTACATCCCAAGAATCCTTAAAGACCAACCAAACCATTAAAGAAGGTGACCTTCTTATCTCCAAAGGAGATATTTTCGCACTAGGATTTTTCAGTCCTGGCAGTTCTACCAATAGATATCTTGGAATTTGGTACCATAAAATACCAGAACAAACTGTAGTGTGGGTTGCAAACAGGAACGATCCAATCATTGGTTCCTCTGGATTTCTATTTATAAACCATTATGGAAACCTCGTTCTCTATGGTAACGATGACCAAAAGCTTCCTGTGTGGTCTACAAATGTTTCAGTGGAAGAAAATGATACTTGTGAAGCTCAGCTCTTGGATTCAGGAAATTTGATATTGGTCAGGAAAAGAAGCAGAAAGATTGTATGGCAAAGCTTCGATTATCCTACTAACATACAGCTACCTGGAATGAAAATGGGGCTGGATCGAAAATTAGGAACTGATCGGTTCCTAACATCATGGAGATCAGCTGATGACCCTGGAATTGGAGACTTTTCAGTTAGGATCAACCCAAATGGCTCGCCACAATTCTTTCTCTATAATGGTACAAAGCCAATTAGTAGATCTCCCCCTTGGCCATGGAGAAGTCAGATGGGCTTATACAAAATCATTTTTGTAAATGATCCAGATGAAATATACAATGAATTAACAGTTCCTGATGGTTATTATCTGGTAAGACTAATAGTGGATCATTCAGGACGTTCAAAGGTGTTAACTTGGCGAGAAAGTGATGGTAAGTGGAGGGAATACTGGAAGTGCCCTCAGTTACAGTGCGACTATTATGGATACTGTGGTGCTTACAGTACGTGTGAACTTGCCAATTATAATACATTTGGATGTGCCTGTTTACCTGGGTTCGAGCCCAAGTACCCAATGGAATGGTCTATGAGAAATGGGTCCGGTGGTTGTGTCAGGAAGCGGCTACAGACATCTTCAGTGTGCGATCATGGAGAAGGGTTTGTGAAGGTGGAAAATGTAATTCTTCCGGAAAGTTCAGCTGCAGCTTGGGTGGACACGAGCAAGAGTCGTGCAGACTGTGAACTGGAATGCAAGAGGAATTGTTCATGCTCTGCATACGCAGTCATTGTGATTCCCGGAAAAGGGGATGGTTGTTTGAATTGGTACAAGGAATTAGTAGACATTACATATGATAGGAGGAGTGAAAGTCATGATCTGTATGTTCGTGTTGATGCATATGAATTAGGTACCCTTTTTCTTCTCCGTAACAATTTCATAGGATTGTGATTACAAATATTGATTTATAGGAGCTTTTCAATCTTTGCCACTGCTCTAGGCTGTAGTTAATATGCTCTGTACTACATGAAAGAAACCATTGATATTAGTACTTATTAGGTGCCGAAGGGGACAGCCTTTGCCATATGTCTTGCCATGTTTCCATAGGAGAAGGGAGTGGTTTTTCGTCTGGAGTTAATCGTTATTGTTTTCATTCTCATGCAGCTGGTAATACAAGGAAGCTAAATGGTTCTCGGGAAAAAACGATGCTGGCCATTTTAGCACCATCAATTGCATTATTGTTGTTTCTCATTAGCCTATCTTCTTATTTGCGGCTCAAGAAGAGGGCAAAAAAAGGTAAGACAAGACTCTCTAATCTCTATTTGGATATGACTTCCCTAGTCAGGTATTTATTCTGCTCTGGTTATGAGGAGAAGTTCACCTTTTTGATTCATGAATGGCAAACAACCAGGTACTGAGCTGCAGGCAAACAGCAATTCTACTGAATCGGAATATTTCAAGCTCAGCACCATAATGGCGGCCACAAACAATTTCTCTCCAGCTAACGAACTCGGGCAAGGTGGTTTTGGCTCGGTTTATAAGGTAGAGATTCTCATTTCATTTTCTAGCTAAAAATTAAATGTGTTCTCAATAATACAGATTTGTTTTTTCTGCAATTTGCTTAATGGTAGTTTAGATGCTTAATATGTAAGAAAACTTTAATATGTCATGCATATAAACACGGTACAAAATTAATAGAATACATACCTCTGGTATAATGATTGATTAAATATTGAGATAATTATCCAGAAATCTAAAAGAAAATAAAGTCAAACACTTAAATATCTTCCTTTTTTTTGTCTTACTCTATTTAACAAGTTTTGTGTATTTATCAAAATCTCTCTCATTCATTTATACCAAATATGTGCTCAATCAAGGGCATTGTTGTTTTTTTTTATTAAAACCTTTATTTTCTTTCAAAATATTACACTAAAAAAGCTTAAAGAAAATCAAGAAGACATCTATTCAAGAAACCAGATACGTTTTGAAGTTGAAGTTATGGATTTGAAAAATTTGAACTTATTTTGGATTTGGAAAATTTCTTCTATGTTCCACCATTTTCTAAAAATTGGATTTTAGTTTCTAGATTTTGTGGTGTTGGTTATGGATTTTTGTTAGATGAAAATGTTTTTAGTATTTTAAAAACCTAAGTTTCTACTTAGTGGTGGAACATTAAGTAATGATTTATATAAAATAATTTAGACTCTACTTTTGAGCTCAACTATTTATCAATACATGTTGATTCTATAATTAAAAGGAGCAAAATGGATGAGAATTCATCTATGTTTTGGCACGGAATATGAGGTCACATCTTCATAGAAAGAATTAAAAAAATAGTGAATGATGAAGTTTTAAATACTCTTGATTTTATTGATTTTGATATTTATGTAGATTGCATAAAAGGATAACAAACTAACAAGACCATTAAAGGTAACACGAGAAGCTCGAAATTTTTTTAAATCATATGTACTCACATTTATGGACTATTTAATACTCTATTCCTAAATGATCAAAGATATTTCACCTCATTCATTGATGATCATTTTACTAGATTTATGCATCTCTGTCTTTTATTTGATAAAGCTGAAGCACTAGATGCTTTTAAGACCTATAAGGTTGAGGTGGAGAAAAAAATATATCATAAAATTTGTAAGGTCAGATAGAGATGGAGAGTATTATGGTAGATACATGAAAAATAATAAATATCAAATTCATTTGCAAAGTGCCTTCAATGAGAGGGCATTATTACACAATATATAATGTCTCACACACCACATAATAAGATAATATAGTTGAAGGAATTGTACACTCATAGAAATGGTAAGGAACATAATTAGTACTTTTAATTTACCATTATCTTTATAGAGTTAGGATTAAAGACTACGTATATTTTAAAATAGGGTTTCAAATTTAAAATTGTGTCTAAGACACCTTTTAAATTATGAAATGGATGGAAGCTCAATTTAAATCATACAAATGTATATTGTTGTCTTATTGAGGAAATGATTAATAATGCTCAACAAAAAAAATTAAACCCAAGAACAACTAGTGGATACTTCATTGGTTATATAGTGAACTATAAAGGATATATGTTTTATTTTTCTTCTCATAATACATGAATAGTTAAGGCAAAAAATGCTAAATTTCTTAAGGATCTCAATTGCAATAGGAGTGATTTTGCTAAAAGGATGAAATTTGAGGAAACACAATATTTGCATAAAAATAAAAGAAAATTATTTAGATAATTTTGAACACCAATCAATTCAAGGGCACCCAATTCAAGTTTAAGAGCAACCGGTTTTTGATAAAGTAAACTGACACGAGAAAATTTAATTAATAAGTTCTTCAAGAACAAGGAGACCAATAATTTCTAATGACTGTTATATATTTTCAAGAGTTTGACTTTGATGTTGGACTTAAAGATGATCCAGACTTATTTTCACAAGTTATGAATGAAGAAAACTCTGCTCTAATACCATATCTAGGATAACTTCAATATGGCATGCATATAAACGTAACAAAAAATTAATAGTATACATGCCTCCTATAATGATTTATGAAGTGTTGAAATAATTGTTAGAACTCTTTGTGCTATTAAGAATAAAGAGTCTTCTAATATATCCATGTGAAACTTAAGGGTCACTCTATATAGAAGTACTTAATTTTTGCATCTCCATTTATCATGGATGTGTTTGGCCGTCCAATGGACTTTCAACCTTGATTGTTATTGACATATGAGTCACCTTAAAGGTATTTTTTTACCATTATCTTGTAACATGATTTTAGGGTCTGCTAGCTAATGGACTGGAGGTTGCAATAAAAAGGTTATCTAGAAGTTCAAGACAAGGAACAGAAGAATTTAAAAATGAAGTTATGGTAATTGCAAAGCTTCAACACAGGAATCTAGTGAAACTTCTAGGTTACTGCAATCAGGATGGAGAACAAATGTTAATCTACGAATACTTGCCAAACAAAAGCTTGGACTCGTTTCTTTTCCGTAAGTCTCTTCAAGTATTTATTGCCCTGATTTACTCTAGTTGTCAAATTTTACCTGTCTGAAAAATAATTGTTTCGACAGATGAAAGCAGAAGATTGTTATTGGATTGGCGAAATCGCTTTGATATTATTGTTGGAATAGCTCGTGGGATATTATATCTTCACCAAGATTCCAGGTTGAGAATCATTCACAGGGATTTAAAATGTAGCAACATTCTACTGGATGCAGAGATGAACCCAAAAATATCAGATTTCGGAATGGCAAAAATATTTGAAGGCAACCAAACAGAAGATAGGACCAGGAGAGTTGTAGGAACATTGTAAGTATATGCCTAAAACAAAGACCAAGTGACAAAGTACTATCATTGATTACCAGGAATACTAAAACTTCAGATTCTTGTTTTTCTGATGCAGTGGCTATATGTCACCAGAATATGCTGTGCTTGGAAACTTTTCTGTAAAATCAGATGTTTTCAGTTTTGGGGTCGTGTTGCTAGAGATTGTGAGTGGCAAGAAGAACAATAGATTTTATCAACAGGATCCTCCTTTGACCTTGATTGGACATGTGAGTTATAGGAGAGCCATGTGTGCTCTTGGCTGAATTTCAATGTTCACAATTTTAGATGTTGTCTGCTCTTATTTCTTGTATGTTAATGATTTATATGAACAACACAGGTGTGGGAATTATGGAAACAAGACAAAGCATTGGAGATAGTGGATCCATCACTGACGGAGTTGTATGATCCGCGTGAAGCCTTGAAATGCACACAAATTGGTCTGCTGTGCGTGCAAGAAGATGCCGCGGACAGACCATCTATGTTGGCGGTTGTTTTTATGTTGAGTAACGAAACAGAGATTCCTTCTCCAAAACAACCTGCATTCCTCTTTAGAAAATCTGATAAATTTCCTGATATAGCATTAGACGTAGAAGATGGACAGTGTTCCGTAAATGAGGTGACAATTACTGATATTGCTAGTCGCTGAAGCTGTACTGTCTGAATAATTGCTGATATGAAGTTGTGGAGATTTGTCTAGATTTTCTAGATAATAATTTCAACCACCCTCTCCTTTCCTCAACCACTATCACTCACCTTTTGACCACCATCAACTACCCTCTTCTTTTATCAACCATCAACACTTCTCAACCAAGCTGGCTCTCATTCCTCCTATAAATGGAGACAAAGAGAGAGCAAGAAAAAAAAAAATTGTAGAGGAAGTGTGGTGAGTGCAAGTGAGTGCAACTGTGAGAGTGAGAAAATGCAGATTTGAGAGAAACACCGAGTGAAGAGTGAAACACTTGGTTTAGTGGGATTGTACTGGTTGAGTTGAGTGTTTGTATCATTCCTCCAATAATATACAATCTGTTGTCTCCGTGGACGGTTTTGGGGAACCACATAAATCTGCTTGTTTGTGTTTTTATTTGTGTTTGCTTTCGGTCTAGTATGCACAACAAATTGGTATCAGAGCATTAGGGAAGCTTAAACACAAAAAAAACATGTTTTTCAGCTCTCTGTTCAAAGTTGTAGAATTTTCAAAGTTCTCAGATCTTGATTTTGACCAGCTGCGGAGATTCCTCTCGTCGATACGAGTCCGGCGATATAAAGATCATCAAAATCAGAGTTGAAACGAGCCCTGTAGAGCTCGCCGGAGTTTCGCCTGAAATCTGCCGGAAAAACCAGACAGTGCCGGAATTCTCGCCTGAGAAGACAGCCACGTCATCCACATATAAGCGCTGAGTCAGCATCCACGTCATCAACAGAGGGTCCACATCGTCCTGTCATCAGCCACGTCATCCAACAGTGACAGAATATTCTCTTGACAGAATAAGAATATTCCGTTAACAGCAAGAGAATATTCTCGTGACAGAATATTCTTTATCAGAGACAGAATATTCCTTCCTTGAGTCAACTCGGTCAGATTCGTTTTTTGGCCGACTCAGTAATTTGTTGACCCGTTTTAGGCCGAGTCAAGTTGGTTCCTAGCATTTTCAACCATTCTGGACGCAACCGTGGTGTCCGTTTTGTGAAACAGCACACCAAAGTTACTGTTTTGGCTCTTTTGAGCATAAAAGTGTGTGTTTTAACAATTTCGGGAGTCCATTTGTAATCCAAAGACGTCCTAATGGCTGATATTCCTGAAGAAAGATCAGCGGGGAATGCTAGTATACCTCCACAATACATCCCGGTATCGAGTACCAAATTTGAGGTGGAGAAATTTGATGGGAAAAGTAATTTTGGCATGTGGAAATGTGAAGTCATGGATATGCTTGTCCAAATGAATTTGGATTTCACTCTAGAAGATAAACCGGAGGATCTGGATGATAAAAGCTGGGAAAGGATAAATCGGCTGGCTTGCAGTTCCATCCGACTTTGTCTTGTAAAGGATCAGAAGTACGCCTTTTCAGAACAAAACTCTGCAAAGGAATTATGGCAAGCACTGGAGGACAAGTTTATGAAGAAGAGTATAGAGAATCGTCTCTACTTGAAGAAAAGGATCTTCCGTTTTCAGCACAAGAAAGGTACTTCCATGAATGAGTATCTGAATGATTTCAATAAAATGATAGCTGATTTGAAGAATTTAGATGTGGAAATTAATGATGAACCTGATTCTTTGCAAGACAATAGCACTATGACTATCACAATGGACATCCACGTGCTCTTGAACAATTTCCAAATCTTCAATCAACCCATGTAACCAAATAGCTTCCTTGAAAGCTTCTGTTACTGCCATGTACTCTGCCTCAGTTGTTGACAAAGCTACTATTGATTGTAACGTTGACCTCCAACTTACAGGCCCTTTAGCAAGTGTAAACACGTAGCCTGTTGTGGAACGACGCTTGTCTAAGTCACCAGCATAGTCCGAGTCCACATAACCAACTAAATTTTTTGTATTTTGTAAGTTTATATGAGGTCCAAAAATAAATAACAACACATGCTATGCTCAAACAGAATATATACAAAATAAAAAAAAAATAGAGCGCAACAAAATACAATAAATTGAGAAAGCAAGAGATCCTTACAATATTTAAAAACCTCCTAAGATCATGGAACAAAAAGAGAACTCAACAACATAGCACAAGAAACACATAACTTAGATTTGTCAGACCAAACACATGGAAGATCAAATCCTTTCTTATTTTTTTTCGTGACACTGACAACTCTAATTATTTTTCAAGAACCAAAATCAAGTTCTAAAAAACTCAGAAACAAAAACGATCCAAGTGAAAAAAAAATAACAAAGAAAACTAAAATTATATATATGTGATCACCTAGCCAAACTTATGATAATAATAATAGCATAAACAATGATTGCAAAGTAGCAATAATGTCATCAATGGTGTTCATATTGATAGGTTAGAAATTAAGTGCAAAGTAACAAAATTAAATTATTGATTTAGGTTATGTTGATCCTTTTAATTATAAGTTTATTATTATCACAAAGGTTGAATTGTTCAAGGGTTATATAGATACAACATATATTAATAAAGAACTAAAATTGATATCTAATATTGTTATATACCTTAAGGGAAGAAAGGAATGGAGTTTTAGAGCTTTGATTGAGCATTCATGAGGTCAAAACAAGAATAATTTGAACTTGAAGACGAGTTATTTCCAACACGAAGAGACTGATGTAGGAGATTTTTATCCAACATATGGCCTTAAAATAATGGACATAAATTTTGTTTCTAGAAGCCATGATCTCTGTATAGGGTTTGATTTATGAAGGCATCTAAGCACGTTAAGGCCTCCAAACTAGTACTAGAAATCACTATTTTGAAAATGTCATATTTTCCAAGTTGATTAAAAAAAATTTCTATTTACTTAGAAATATTTTATTAATTTTTAAGTTTTGTTTATGGTGATTTATGAAAAGCTTTAATATTTAAATTTGTTTAGAAAAATATTGACTAATAAAAGTTTGAATTATAATTATTATGATCTTTGTGTTTATTGTATTTTTTATGTTGTTTTTGTATGTGTCTGCAACCTACTACATATTTCTAAAACTAGAGGACGGTGTCGTTTCCAAAAAATCTGCATTGATATTTTAACAAAAACAAGTCATTGCCTAGACTTTGAAGGTTGAAAAGAGTAACTCATTAAAGAGATGCCTAATTCCGTCACGCAACTTCTCTGGAGACTTGTCTGAAGGCCATATCCATTCTCCACAAAGCAAAATTTAACACTTTCCAAAAGCCAAGATCCAGTTTACCCCATCATGGAAGCTGAAAAACTGTTCCTGCTTTTTTCTCTTTTAATGCTCCATTTCTCATCTTGTACATCCCTAGACTCCTTAAAGACGAACCAAACCATTAATGAAGGTGACGTTCTTATCTCCGAAGGAAATAATTTTGCACTAGGATTTTTCAGTCCAGGTAGTTCTAGCAATAGATATCTTGGAATTTGGTACCATAAAGTACCAGAACAAACTGTGGTGTGGTTGCAAACAGGAACGATCCAATCATTGGTTCCTCAGGATTTCTCTTTATAAACCAATATGGAAACCTCGTTCTCTATGGTAACGATGACCGAAAGCTTCCTGTGTGGTCTACAAATGTTTCAGTGGAAGAAAATGATACTTGTGCAGCTCACCTCTTGGATTCAGGAAATTTGATATTGTTCAGGAAAAGAAGCAGAAAAACTGTATGGCAAAGCTTCGATTATCCTACGAACATCCTGCTTCCTGGAATGAAACTGGGGCTGGATCGAAAATTAGGAATTGATCGGTTCCTAACATCATGGAGATCAGCTGATGACCCTGGGATTGGAGACTTTTCTCTTATGATCAACCCAAATGGCTCACCGCAAATGTTTGTCTATAAGGGTACAAAGCCAATTAATAGATCTACTCCTTGGCCATGGAGAAGTCAGATGGGCTTATACAAAAGCACTTTTGTAAATGATCCAGACGAAATATACTTTGTCTACACAGTTCCTGATGATTCTATTCTGCTAAGATTAATAGTGGATCATCCAGGACATGTAAAGGCTTTAACATGGCGAGAAAGTGATGGTCAATGGAAGGAATACTGGAAGTCCCCTCAGTTTCAGTGCAACTATTATAGACATTGTGGTGCTTTTAGTACGTGTGAACTTGCCAATCTAAATGAATTTGGATGTGCCTGTTTACCTGGTTTCGAGCCCAAGTACCCATTGGAATGGTCTACGAGAGATGGGTCCGGTGGTTGTGTCAGGAAGCGGCTACATACGGTGTGCCAGCATGGTGAAGGGTTTGTGAAGGTGGAAAATGTAATTCTTCCGGAAAGTTCAGCTGCAGTTTGGGTGGATATGAGCAAGAGTCTTGCAGACTGCGAAGTGCAATGCATGAGGAATTGCTCATGCTCTGCATACGCAATCATTGCAATTCTCGGAAAAAATTATGGTTGTTTGACATGGTACAAGGAATTAGAAGACATTAATTATGCTGGGAGTGAAAGTCATGATCTGTATGTCCGTGTTGATGCATATGAATTAGGTACCCTTTTTCTGCTCAGTAACTATTTCGTAGGATTGCCATTACAAATATTGATTTATAAGAGCTTTCCTATGCTTGTCACTACTCTTGACTGTAGTTAATAAGCTCTTCCCTGCAGGAAAGAAACCATAGATATTGGTACGTTTTAGGTGCCAAAAGGGCTACCCTTTGCCATATGTATTGTCATATTTCGATCGGAAAATGGGGAGGTTTTTCCTATAGAGTTAAATCTTTATTCTTTTCACTCTCGTGCAGCTGATACTACAAGGAAGTCAAATGATTCTCGTGAAAAACCGATGCTGGCCGTTTTAGCACCATCAATTGCATTATCGTGGTTTCTCGTTAGCCTGTTTGCTTATTTGTGGCTCAAGAAGAGAGCAAAAAAAGGTACTGAACTGCAGGTAAACAGAACTTCTACTGAGTTGGAATATTTCAAGCTCAGCACCATAACGGCGGCCACTAACAATTTCTCTCCAGCTAACAAACTCGGGGAAGGTGGTTTTGGCTCTGTTTATAAGGTTGAGTTTCTTGCATTTAGCTAAAAACTAAATGGCCTCTCAACACTATAGATTTTTTTCTCTCTAATTTGCATAATTGTAGTCCAGTGGCTTAATCTTGTAACATGATTTTAGGGTCTGCTAGCTAATGCAAAGGAGGTTGCAATAAAAAGGTTATCTAGAAGTTCAGGACAAGATTAAGCCATGAGCAAGAGTGGAGAAGGGTTTGTGAAGGTGGAAAATTTAATTCTTCCGGACACATCTGCAGTTTGGGTGGACATGAGCAAGAGTCGTGCAGACTGTGAAGTGCAATGCAAGAGGAATTGTTCATGCTCTGCATACGCAGTCATTGTGATTCCCCTGAAAAGGCGATGGTTGTTTGATTTGGTACAAGGAATTAGTAGACATTAAAAATGATACGAATGACGGTTATGATCTGTATGTTCGTGTTGATGCATATGAATTAGGTACCCTTTTTCTGCTCAGTAACTACTTCATAGGATTGTCATTACAAATATTGATTTATATGAGCTTTCCTATGCTTGTCACTGCTCTTGACTGTAGTTAATAAGCTCTTCACTGCAGGAAAGAAACCATAGATATTGGTACGTTTTAGGTGCCAAAACGGCTACCCTTGGCCATATTTGTTGTCATATTTCCGTGGGAAAATGGTGTGGTTTTTCCTATAGAGTTAATATTTTTGTCTTTTCACTCTCATGCAGCAGACACTACAAGGAAGTCAAATAATTCTCGTGAAAAACCGATGCTGGCCGTTTTAGCACCATCAATTGCATTTTGTGGTTTCTCATTAACCTGTTTGCTTATTTGTGGCTCAAGAAGAGAGCAAAAAAAGGTAATGAACTGCAGGTAAACAGCACTTCTACTGAATTGGATTATTTCAAGCTCAGCACCATAACGGCGGCCACTAACAATTTCTCTCCAGCTAACAAACTCGGGCAAGGTGGTTTTGGCTCTGTTTATAAGGTTGACTTTCTTGCATTTAGCTAAAAACTAATTGGCCTCTCTAATTTGCATAATTGTAGTCCAGAGGCTTAATCTTGTAAGATGATTTTAGGGTCTGCTGGCTAATGGACTGGAGGTTGCAATAAAAAGGTTGTCTAGAAGTTCAGGACAAGGAACAGAAGAATTTAAAAATGAAGTTATGGTAATTGCAATGCTTCAACACAGGAATCTGGTGAAACTTCTAGGTTATTGCACTCAGGATGGAGAACAAATCTTAATCTATGAATACTTGCCAAACAAAAGCTTGGACTCGTTTCTTTCGGTAAGTCTTTTTGAAGTATTTATTGCCCTGATTTACACTAGTTGTCAAATTATACCCGTCTGAAAAGTAATTGTTTCAACAGATGAAACAAGAAGATTGTTATTGGATTGGCGAAAACGCTTTGATATTATTGTTGGAATAGCTCGTGGGATTTACCTACAAATAGGTTTTTTTAAAAAAAACATTTCGAGGGCTATATCTCCTATTCATATATTTATCTTTTTAGATCCCGTCAGAGTTTAGAGGGTGTTGAGAAGCATAACGTATCCTAAAACCAGCTCGATCCAACAATGGAATACCGAGATATGGTCATTTAAGTTTCTGTCATCAAGGTATTTTCTTCCTTCCTTCCTTTTAAACTCTCTCTCTCTCTCTCTCTCTCTCTCTCTCTTCTCTTCTCTTTCATTCGGTCATAATAAGGATTTTCTGTATAATTTTGTTATTTATATAGCAAACTTATCCATATTTACCAAAACATCATTGTGTGGAAGTTTGGATACTTTTTGGTTTAACAAAATGCCTTTTCTTAATCTACTTTTAAAACACTACGTGAAAAAATATCTCTCTAAAATTTTTTTTTTTTAATGATTCAATCCTATTTTATTTTATTTTTCAACTAACAACTTTATTACATTTAAACTATACATTTAAATTATTAATATTTTTTTATATTTTTCACTATTCAATTAATCATGGTAAAGTTTTCTACCAGAGGATTACTATGTCTTCCTCCAAGGCATCAAGCCATGCCAAATTCATTCTGATAAGGTCGACTTCTCAAATTAATTCTCCCATAGCAATTCAGCACTCACATTGAGTTAACATGCACACCTTCTTCTTCAACTTCATCACCCACCGAAATGGCCTTTATATCATCCTTCAAATATTAATTGGTTCTTCTTGCTAACGTGTCAAGCTGATTGGACACTAACTAGACATCTGTCGTGGAATGATGATGTCATGCTTACATCATCCTTTAGTTTGGGTCAGTCCATGTGGATGGGGTCGGATTGATGGCTGGTTTCTGGTTCAATATGTGAAGAAGATTAATCCAGCCAATTTACAACCTCTCCAGCAACCACTCTTTCCTGTTGAACATTCTCAGCCGTTGAAAGGTTATCTAGAATTCGAGACAAGGAACAGAAGAATTTAAAACTAAAGTCACAGTAATTGCAAAGCTTCACCACAGGAACTTGTGAAGCTTCTAGGCTGTTGCATTCAGGTTGAGAACATATGTTAATTTATAGAGTTTTTTTAGTTAGTACTATATTTTTTTTCATGATAGTTTTTAATTTTTAAAAATAAAATAAATATTTATAATTTGATTATCATAAATATAAAATATTAAAATATTTATTATAAATTGTGGTATTGATTTTGAATGAAAAGTAGTTATAGTTTTAAAGTATTTTTTTAGTGAAAAATAATGTTTTTATTTTCAACAAATAAACATTTTTTGAGTTTTTCTTTTTAAAAAAGTAAAACTCAAAATTAAGAAAGATTTTTTTTTTTTTTTATCATTGAACAGAAGTATTGTTTTATGTAGAGTACATGCCAGAATGTTTAGGAATATAATAATAATTATTTTTAAAAATGTTTGTTGCAAGCAACATTTCACTTCCAAAAGCCAAGGTCCAGTTTGCCTCATCATGGAACCTGGAAAACTTATATATATATATTTGTCTGCAAGCAACATTTCACTTCCAAAAGCCAAGGTCCAGTTTGCCTCATCATGGAACCTGCAAAACTCCTGCTTTTTTCTCTTATAATGCTCCATTTCTCATCTTGTACATCCCAAGAATCCTTAAAGACCAACCAAACCATTAAAGAAGGTGACCTTCTTATCTCCAAAGGAGATATTTTCGCACTAGGATTTTTCAGTCCTGGCAGTTCAACCAATAGATATCTTGGAATTTGGTACCATAAAATACCAGAACAAACTGTGGTGTGGGTTGCAAACAGGAACGATCCTATCATTGGTTCCTCTGGATTTCTCTTTATAAACCAATATGGAAACCTCGTTCTCTATGGTAACGATGACCAAAAGCTTCTAGTGTGGTCTACCAATGTTTCAGTGGAAGAAAATGATACTTGTGAAGCTCAACTCTTGGATTCTGGGAATTTGATACTGGTCAGGAAAAGAAGCAGAAAAATTGTATGGCAAAGCTTCGATTATCCCACTAACATACAGCTACCTGGAATGAAACTGGGGCTGGATCGAAAATTAGGAACTGATCGGTTCCTAACATCATGGAGATCAGCTGATGACCCTGGAATTGGAGACTTTTCAGTTAGGATCAAGCCAAATGGCTCACCGCAAATCTTTCTCTATAGTGGTACAAAGCCAATTAGTAGAGCTGCTCCTTGGCCATGGAGAAGTCAGATGAGCTTATACAAAAGCACTTTTGTAAATGATCCAGATGAAATATACCGGGTCTACACAGTTCCTGATGATTCTTTTCTGGTAAGACTAATAGTAGATCATTCAGGACTTGTAAAGGTGTTAACATGGCGAGAAAGTGATGGTCAGTGGAAGGATTACTGGAAGATCCCTCAGTTTGAGTGCGACTATTATGGACAGTGTGGTGCTTATAGCACGTGTGAACTTGCCACTTATAATACATTTGGATGTGCCTGTTTACCTGGGTTCGAGCCCAAGTACCCAATGGAATGGTCTGTGAGAGATGGGTCCGGTGGTTGTGTCAGGAAGCGGCTACAGACATCTTCGGTGTGCGATCATGGAGAAGGGTTTGTGAAGGTGGAAAATGTAATTCTTCCGGACACTTCAGCTGCAGTTTGGGCGGACATAAGCAAGAGTCGTGCAGACTGTGAACTGGAATGCAAGAGGAATTGTTCATGCTCTGCATACGCAGTCATTGTGATTCCCGGAAAAAGGGATGGTTGTTTGAATTGGTACAAGGAATTAGTAGACATTAGATATGATAGGAGGAGTGAAAGTTATGATCTGTATGTTCGTGTTGATGCATATGAATTAGGTACCCTTTTTCTTCTCCGTAACAATTTCATAGGATTGTGATTACAATGTTTGCCAGTGCTCTAGGATGTAGTTAATAAGCTCTGTACTACATGAAAGAAACCATTGATATTGATACTTATTAGGTGCCGAAGGGGCCAGCCTTTGCCATATGTCTAGCCATGTTTCCATAGGAGAAGGGAGTGGTTTTTCCTCTGGAGTTAATCGTTATTGTTTTCATTCTCATGCAGCTGGTAATAAAAGGAAGCTGAATGGTTCTCGGGAAAAAACGATGCTGGCCATTTTAGCACTATCAATTGCATTATTGTTGTTTCTCATTAGCCTATCTTCTTATTTGCGGCTCAAGAAGAGGTCAAAAAAAGGTAAGACAAGACTCTCTAATCTCTATTTGGATATGACTTCCCTAGTCATGTATTAATTTATTCTGCTCTGGTTATGAGGAGAAGCTCACTTTTTGATTCATGAATGGCAAAAAAACCAGGTACTGAGCTGCAGGCAAACAGCAATTCTACTGAATCGGAATATTTCAAGCTCAGCACCATAATGGCGGCCACAAACAATTTCTCTCCAGCTAACGAACTCGGGCAAGGTGGTTTTGGCTCGGTTTATAAGGTAGAGTTTCTCAATTCATTTTCTAGCTAAAAATTAAATGTGTTCTCAATAATACAGATTTGTTTTTTCTAGCTTATTGGTAGCATATAAACACGGTACAAAATTAAATATTGAGATAATTATCTAGAAATTTTTGTGGTGTTAATAATAAAAAAAATCTTCTAATTCATGTAAAGTTTGAGTTCCTATGTGGATGGAAGAGACACGACTTTTCATAACATTTTTTTGTGGCTAGATTATGGACCTTTACAGATAACCTAATTTTTTACTCCACCTATAACAGACATGCTTGTCCTACTACTAGAGTTCAATAACCTAAAGTCTTACTCCTCCATCTATCATGATGTGCTTGACCTACTACTAGAGTGACTTTTCATAACATTTCTAAGCTTTAATTGTCACTTAATTTAAAATCTACATAATATTTTGGTCAATTTAAGAATATTTTTCAATCATTCTCTCACTTAGCCCATATAATCAAGTATTTCCTTCCATATATTATAATATATTGTATCTGTAAAATAAACATTTAATGAGCAAATAAACCATATGAATGAACTTTCAATAAGTCATGCGATGGTCCAACTTTATATATCCTAATAGATATAGAAAATAATACCTATGTGCACAAAACATCAATTTAATATCTAAGAATAATAATTAAAAAAAAATATCTAGACGATTAGCTAAAAAAAACAAAGTCAAACACTTAAATATCTTTTTTTTTCACTTACTCTTTTTATTATATTTAACAAGTTTTGTGCATTTATCAAAATCCCTTTCATTCATTTTATACCAAATATATGCTCATTCAAGGGCATTGTTGTCATTTTTTATTAAAACCTTTCTCTTATTTCAATATATTACACTAAAAAAGCTGAAGGAAAATGTAGAAGACATCTATTTAAGAAGCTTTGAAGTTGAAGTTATGGGGACTTTTAGATTAATTTTAAAATCTGAACTTATTTTGGATTTGGAAAATTTCTTCTATGTTCCACTATTTTCTAAAAATTGGATTTTAGTTTCTAGATTTTGTGATGTTGGTTATGGATTTTTGTAAGATGAAAATGTTTTTAGTATTTTAAAAACTAAAGTTTCTACTATTGGTGGAACATTAATTAATGATTTATATAAAATTATTCTAGACTCTATTTTTAAGCTCAACTATTTATCAATGCATGTTGATTCTATAATTAAAAAGAGCAAAATGTATGAGAATTCCTCTATGTTTTGGCATAGAAAATTAGGTCACATCTTCATTGAAAGAATTAAAAAAATAATGAATGGTAAAGTTTTAAACACTCTTGATTTTACTGATTGGTACTTGTGTAGATTGCATAAAGAGATAACAAACTAACAAGACCATTAAAGGTACCACGAGAGGTTTGAATTTTTTTTAAATCATATGTACTGACATTTGTGGACTATTTAATACTCTATGTCTAAATGATCAAGGATATTTCACCTCATTCATTGATGATCATTCTAATAGATTTATGCATTTCTGTCCTTTATTTGATAAAACTGAAGCACTAGATGCTTTTAAGACCTATAAGGTTAAGATGGAGAATAAAATATATCATAAAGTTTGTAAGGTCAGATAAAGGTGGAGAGTATTATGGTAGATATATAAAAAATGATAAATGTTGAATTCATTTGCAAAGTGCCTTAAAGGAGATGGTATTATTACACAATATACAATATTCGACACACCACATAATAAGATAATATAGTTGAAGGAATTGTATACTTATAGACATGGTAAGGAACATAATTAGTACTTTTAATTTACTATTATCTTTATGGAGTTAGAATTAAAGACTATTGCGTATATTTTTAAAATAGGATTTCATCCTAAAATTGTGTCTAAAACACCTTTTAAATTATGAAATGGATGGAAGCCCAATTTAAATCTTACAAATGTATATGGTTGTCTTATTGAGGTAAGGATTAATAATCCTCAATTATAGAAATTAGTTATGAACAACTAATTGATACTTCTCTGAAGGATATATGTTTTATTTTTCTTCTCATAATACATGAATAGTTAAAGCCAAAAATGCTAAATTTCTTAAAGATCTCAATTTCAATAGGAGTGATTTTGCTAAAAGGATAAAATTTGAGGAAACATAATATTTGTATAAAGATAAAAGAAAATTAGTTATTGTTCAAAATATTATATAGATAATTTTGAACATCAATCAATTCAAGGACACTCAGTTCAAGTTTAAGAGCAACGAGTTTTTGATATAATTAACCGACACGATAAAATTTAATTAATAAGTTCTTCAAGAACAAGGAGACCAACAATTTTTAATGACTATGTTTTATATTTTCAAGAGTTTGATTTTGATATCAAACTTAAAGATAATCAAAACTTATTTTCACAAGCCATGAAAGGAGAAAACTCTGCTCTAATAACACATATAGGATAACTTCAACATGGCATGCATAGAAACGTAACAGAAAATTAAGGATACATGCCTCCTATAATGATTTATTAAGTGTTGAAATAATTGTTAGAACTCTTTGTGCTATTAGGAATAAAGAGTCTTCTAATCCATGTGAAACTTAAGGGTCATTGTGTGGATGGAAAACACAAAACTTTTCATAACCATTTTTTTGGCTAGATTAGGAACACTCTATACAGAAGTACTTAATTTTTGCATCTCCATTTATCATGGATGTGTTTGGCCGTCCAATGGACTTTAAACCTTGATTGTTATTGACATATGAGTCACCTTAAAGGTATTTTTTTTACCATTACCTTGTAACATGATTTTAGGGTCTGCTAGCTAATGGACTGGAGGTTGCAATAAAAAGGTTATCTAGAAGTTCAAGACAAGGAACAGAAGAATTTAAAAATGAAGTTATGGTACTTGCAAAGCTTCAACACAGGAATCTTGTTAAACTTCTAGGTTACTGCAATCAGGATGGAGAGCAAATGTTAATCTATGAATACTTGCCAAACAAAAGCTTGGACTCGTTTCTTTTCCGTAAGTCTCTTCAAGTATTTATTGCCCTGATTTACACTAGTTGTCAAATTTTACCTGTCTGAAAAATAATTGTTTCGACAGATGAAAGCAGAAGATTGTTATTGGATTGGCGAAATCGCTTTGATATTATTGTTGGAATAGCTCGTGGGATTTTATATCTTCACCAAGATTCCAGGTTGAGAATCATTCACAGGGATTTAAAATGCAGCAACATTCTACTGGATGCAGAGATGAACCCAAAAATATCAGATTTCGGAATGGCAAAAATATTTGAAGGCAACCAAACAGAAGATAGGACCAGGAGAGTTGTAGGAACATGGTAAGTACCTTTGCCTAAAACAAAGACCGAGTGACAAAGTACTATCATCGATTACCAGGAATACTAAAACTTCAGATTCTTGTTTTTCTGATGCAGTGGCTACATGTCACCAGAATATGCTGTGTTTGGAAACTTTTCTGTAAAATCAGATGTTTTCAGTTTTGGGGTCATATTGTTAGAGATTGTGAGTGGCAAGAAGAACAATAGATTTTATCAACAGAATCCTCCTTTGACCTTGATTGCATATGTGAGTTTGAAGAGAGCTTTTAGTTCTGTCTGCTCTCTCATTTCTTGTATTCTAATGATTTATATGAACAACACAGGTGTGGGAGTTATGGAGAGAAGACAAAGCATTGGAGATAGTTGATTCTTCACTGAACGAGTTGTATCATCCGCGTGAAGCCTTGAAATGCATACAAATCGGTCTACTGTGCGTGCAAGAAGATGCCACGGACAGACCATCTATGTTGGCAGTTGTTTTTATGTTGAGTAACGAAACAGAGATTCCTTCTCCAAAACAACCTGCATTCCTCTTTACAAAATCTGATAAATTCCCTGATATAGCATTAGACGTAGAAGATGGACAGTGTTCCGTAAATGAGGTGACAATTTCTGAAATTGCTAGTCGCTGAAGCTGTGCTGTCTGAAAAATTGCTAAAATGAAGTTCCATTAGATTTGAAATGAAAATACTTGCTGCTAAATTGGGGATTTGAGATTTAACACACACCACCATGCACGAACAATCCAATTCAATGAAAAGTTAAATAACAATGATTTCTGACGATGCATTGGATATAGTTGATTCATGACTGGAGGAGTTATATTTTCCCCTAAAAGCCTTGAAATGCATACAAGTTGGTCTCTTGTTCTTATGACAAGTAGTGAAACAACAATTCCTTCTCCTAAACTGTTAAGGAAACAAATATGTAATTATGTGCTGTAAAATATTTCTTTTCCTATTGCAGTATAGATTTTCTATTGCAGTATAGATTTCCAGAATAGCTTAGCACAATTATAGGAAACAATTCTTGTATAAAGTTACGTTCTCTGATTCAATAAATTAATTCATTCAGGCAAATATTCTTTTTCTCTTTTCTCACATGGTATCAGAGCAAGGTTGACATCCCCTAGCTCTCTGTTTTTTTGTCGTCTCAATTCTCTTTTGCTTTGCCGCTACTCATCATCATGGAGAGTGAGCAATCTTCAAAAGAAGGCAGGAACAATGCCTTCGATCCCTTTTTCCTCAACCATTCTGACCATCCAGGATTGGTGCTTGTTTCCAATCCTCTCAATGGCAATAATTATTCAACTTGGTGCCGATCCATGACCATCTCTTTAAATGCCAAATCTAAATTGGGTTTTATAGATGGTACAATAGCAATGTCGCCTGCCAAGAGCCAACCAGATGTTCATGCTTCATGGAGAAAGTGCAACGATATGATTCTATCATGGATCCTTAATTCAATTACACCGGATCTTGCAGATAGTGTGATCTATTCAACAACAGCCCAGGAGGTTTGGGAAGACCTTCGGGATTGTTTTTCTCAGAGTAATGCCCCTCGTATTTTTCAGATTGAGAGGAATATCGCTTGTCTCTCCCAAGCTCAGATGACTATTGCAGCCTACTATACGAAGCTGAAAGGATTATGGGATGAACTGGGTTCCTATAACGGAACCGTTTGCTCTTGTAGGGCAGATCATAAACGATGCCAGTTGATGCAATTTCTCATGGGTCTAAATGAATCCTACAAAGCAATCAGAGGGCAAATCTTATTGATGAATCCGTTACCTGATGTTCGCAAGGCTTACTCGTCCATCGTTCAAGAAGAAAAGCAGCGCAGCTTATGTGACATATGTGAGACAGCTGAAACTGCAGCCATGGCAGTTCAAAAAAATGAGCCCATAGCTTTGGTTGTTCGACTAGGACACGGTTTTTCCCGCTCCAATTCCTCTAACCGCAAGCCATTACACTGCTCATACTGTGATAATGATCATCATGTACGAGACACATGTTGGAAGTTGCATGGGTATCCACCAGGTCATCCAAAACATAAATCAACTTGATTCAATCACAGAGGCAGTCGTTCTTAGTTTGAAAATTCCGCTTAGTCTTCAGCCAATCATGTTAAGGAAGGACCAGCACTACAGAAAATGCAGTCCGTGATGAATGGACTTTCTGATATACAATTTCAACAGATATTATCTATTATGAACAATAAGGGGACAAATCAATCCTCCAATCCTAAGGCCAATGCTGTTGGTACTTCTTCAGGTTTCTCACAAACATCGTTGCGCCTCCATCGATTGGTCCTCAATAGTGGTGCAACTGATCATATTACCTCTTCTCCAAATTTGCTTATTAACAGTCGTCAGAACACTGTTTTACAGCCAATTATTATGCTAAGTGGAGAACAGGCCCCAATCACATCTATTGAAACTTTACCTTTGAACTCTGTTATTTCTCTTAAAAATGTGCTTGGTGTGCCATCTTTTAAGGTGGATTTGATGTCTGTGAGTAAAGTTACAAGAGGTCTCAATTGTTCCGTAACCTTTTTTCCTTATTGGTGTATTTTGTAGGACTTGACGAAGAAGACGACGATTGGTTTGGGTAAACAACGAGGTGGACTTTATTACTTAACCGCATTGGCATCAACCACACCGAGACCTACAATCAAATCCTCTGCTGCCATTGCTAGTTGACCATCTTGTTCTCATGTCCTCTCCCCCCACCGACTTATGGCATCGCCAATTAGGGCATCTATCTTCCTCTAGATTAGATTTTATGGCAAAAAATTTACTCCATTTCCCTTTCAAATTCAAAAATGCTTGTGAAGTTTGTGCACTTTCCAAGCAATGCCGACTTCCCTTTTCTACTAGTTCAATTTCATCTGTTAGATCTTTTGAGTTAATACATTGTGATATTTGGGGCCCCTACAAAATTCCTTCTCTTTCTGGTGCAAAGTATTTTTTGACAATTATGGATGATTATTCTCGATTCACATGGGTATTTTTTATGCAGCACAAAAATGAAACACAACATTTACTTACAAATTTTTTCTCTTTTGTCAAAACCCAATTTAATACTTCCATCGCCAATATTCAAGTCGATAATGGGGGGGAATTCTTTTCTATGCGTGATTTTTTCCTACAAAATGGCATCATTTATCAACACTCTTGCGTTTATACACCCTAACAAAATGGGGTTGTCGAACGCAAACATCGTCATATCCTTGAGTCGGCCCGTGCCCTTCGTTTTCAAGCCCATCTTCCTTTGCGTTTTTGGGCAAAATCTGTCCATTCCGTCTCCACCACACCATTAGAATTTGTCCATTCCGTCACCCCTTTCAACCTGACCCTATCAGATTCACCTTCCGTGTCTCTACCTCCAGCCACTTCCACCTTTGCTCCACCCATTCCTGACAACCTCGTTCAACCCCCTTCTTCCATCACTCCAGTGCAGCCCTTACGTCGTTCTCAACGACATCATAGTCCTCCTTGTGCTTTACGTGATTGTGTCTGCAACCACGTGACATCTCCCAAACCATCGCCGCCTTCATCGTCTAGTTCCACTAAAGGTACGCTGTATCCCCTTTGTAACTTTATCTCTTACCATCGTTACTCACCACAACATCATTCTTTTGTTGCTACCATCAGTCAGGATGTTGAGCCTCGCTCATATACAGAAGCCGCTTCCCATTCACAATGGCAAGCCGCGATGCAATCTGAATTGGCAGCTTTAGCAGCCAACCACACTTGGTCACTCACTCCTCTCCCTCCTAGAAAACAACCGATTGGATGTCGTTGGGTTTATAAAATCAAACGTCACTCGGATGGCATTATAGAGCGTTATAAAGCTCGTTTGGTGGCCAAAGGTTATACACAGCTTGAAGGTATCGATTATCATGATACTTTTTCTCCCACTGCTAAAATGCTTACTATTCGTTGTTTATTAGCTCTGGCAGCTGCCCAGGATTGGTCCCTTCACCAGCTCGATGTAAATAACGCTTTCCTTCATGGTGATCTCCATGAAGAAATTTATATGTGTCCGCCTCCTGGTCTTCAGTGACAGGGGGAGAACTTGGTATGTCACCTCAACAAGTCGCTGTATGGTTTAAAGCAAGCTTCCCGTCAATGGTTTGCCAAATTCTCTACAGTTATTCAAGATGCCGGATATGTTCAGTCCAAAGCAAACTACTCGTTGTTCACATGTCGAAATGGCAAGTCCTTTACCGCTTTGTTGATATACGTTGATGATATTCTTATTACAGGTAATGATCTCAAGGCTATATCAACTCTGAAGCAATTTTTGCATAGTCATTTCCGAATTAAAGATTTGGGTGCTTTGAAATATTTTCTGGGCATTGAGGTCTCTCAGTCAAAGGAAGGTATTTCTATCTCACAGCGGAAATACACTTTGGAAATTCTAAAGGATGGTGGAATTTTAGGTGCTAAACCTGTGAACTTTACCATGGGGCAAAACACAAAACTCTCAGATGTAGGCGAATTGCTCAGAGATCCATCCCAGTATAGGCGACTTGTGGGACGCCTAATTTATTTGACTATTACTCAGCCGGATATCATGTATTATGTACATGTATTAAGTCGATTCATGCATGCACCACGTAAACCACATATGGAAGCTGCCTTGCGTGTGTTGCGTTATTTGAAAAGTGTTCCAGGACAGGGTTTGTTTTTCCCTTCTCAGAATGATTTGTCTTTGCGAGCCTTTTGTGATTCAGACTGGGCTGGTTGTCCAATGACTCGCAGATCCACTACGGGCTATTGTGTTTTTTTGGGATCTTCACTTATTTCTTGGCGAACAAAAAGGCAGAAAACAGTGTCACTCTCCTCAGCAGAAGTCGAATATAGAGCCATGGCCGGTACATGCTGTGAGTTACCTTGGTTACGTTCATTGTTGAAAGATTTACGAATATTGCATTCGAAACCAGCATTGCTACGTACATTGTGATAACAAAGCAGCCTTACATATAGCATCCAATCCTGTTTTCCATGAAAGAACCAGGCACATAGAAATGAATTGCCACTTTATTCGAGCCAAAATACAGGATGGTTCGATTGTGACCAAATTTGTTACTTCAGCAAATCAACTTGCGGATATATTCACTAAACCATTGGGCAAGGAAAATTTCTCTACCATGATTCGCAAGTTGGGAGTTCTCGATATTCACTCTCCAACTTGAGGGGGAGTGTTAAGGAAACAAATATGTAATTATGTGCTGTAAAATATTTCTTTTCCTATTGCAGTATAGATTTCCTATTGCAGTATAGATTTCCAGAATAGCTTAGCACAATTATAGGAAACAATTCTTGTATAAAGTTACGTTCTCTGATTCAATGAATTAATTCATTCAGGCAAATATTCTCTCTCTCTTTTCTCACATAAACAACCTGCATTCCTTTTGATGCAGGAGCTAGAACTGTACTAGCTTTCAAATAAGTAGTCCTTTTCTTTTAATATTTTATTTATATAATATTTATAATGGTTGTTTGGAGGGCTAAGATCTGTTGTTTTCAAGGCTCGTTTTCCATCCAAGTATCTTAATTAGTAGCAATTTCAATTATGGGAAAACGTTAGTGAATGCCTTTCCTCAAGACAGTCTGCAGATCAAGCTTTTCTCCACTCGATGTACCCACTGCTAAAATTCCCAACCTGATTCTAAACAACTGATCCTTTCTGCCTAGTGTCAAGGAAGAAATCTAACAGCATCATCATAAGGAATGCTATATGGGTGGTGTTCGTCTGCTATTCTTTTATGGATATTTACTCGATCTACATTATGTTATGATGATTGCTTTGTCTTACCTTTTTCTCCTCTGTTCCTGAGCCACAAATATGCTAGTGATCAGCCATGTTGAACCCACAGTAACAAGAACGGTCACCATTCCTTTTCATGAGAGCCATTTCATCTCCTCCATTCCTTGCATTCTTGCGTCCATTAATTCTCCATATTATCCAATGCAGTATTTTGCTCTTCCTGGAGTAACTTGCGCGTGAACTCTTTTTTTTGGATAAAAGTAATTGTATTAAAGGGAAGAAATTATAGGGGTACACCCCAATATGTATAAAAAAGCTTGTTACTTCATCTAATCAAAACTAAAAAGAAAAGGAAGCCAAAGTTAAAAAAGAAATTGAAAAACATACAAAAGTGATTGTGAAGACAAATAACATATGAGCCGATTAACTAGTTTTTAAAATTATTTAACCAGTTAACTAGTTGATTACATATGAACATGTGCTAAACAAAATCTTAAAATTAGTAAGAACAATGATATCTCATGACTCTTGAAGGCACCAAATGGATTTGAAAGTAATTGAGATGTGAAACCTGGTTCGAGCTCTACTAAATAGGACTAGACCAAATAAAAAATGTTTTTGTAAATATCCTGATGAGATCGGTAAATCTAATGAAAGACTCGGTTATTTCTTTTATACTAGATGAAGTAAACTTAGGCTAAGAGGGCTAACCGAGCAAGTAGATACATAAATTCCTTCTTTTTCAAGTGTTTATATGCCTACTAAAGTAGATGACACCATGTCAAAAAGGTCAATCCATAAAGGTTATACTTGTGATAGCACCCTAAACTATAACAGCAAAAGAGCACTGAAAGAATAAATGTTCATGCGTTTCAACCTATTACCTACAAAGGATACATACCGAAAAGAGGATGATTTGAAAAACATGTAGCTTATCAATGGTGTTAAGACGACTCATAGAAGCAAGCTTTAAGATAAAAGAGTGTTTCAAAATAAAACCTACAAACTAGAGAAAATGATGCATAGAATTTGTAAGTATATAATCTATAAAAACCTCTCACGCCAAGTCAATGAAAAAAAACCTCCCTATAAGTGACCATTCTAGATATAATGCTATGGTAAGGCAATCTGAGGTTAAGACTAGAATTCTACGATTAAACCGTGTTAGTCAACATAAAACCAATTGGCTGCTATGTTCTTGTGTGTTAGGTTTAAATAAATTTTTGGTTCAGATCCTTTTCTCTTTTATCCTGAACTATGTTCCAGTGTTTTTTTCTGATTTTTTTTAAACTTAGTACCTTTAAATAAAATTGAAAAACTAGCACAGGATGATTTTTTTTTTTTCATAAGAAACAGCACCACTGGCAAGGAAATGCTGGTGTTTTTGAAAAACCACTGGTCCCAATAGTGTTTTCTTTCAAGCTATTTTATTGTAGTAGACTATTTTTTTAAAATATAACTTTATTTTGATCAGTATAACTTTTAATTTAATTATTGGATCGAATTAAAATTTTGATAAAAAATTTTAAAGTTTTTATTTTCTATAAAGTTAAAAATTTATATTCATCCAAATGTGGGAAGACTTTCAAATAAGTCTAAGAAATTATTGTTTGGGATTTTCGGTAATTTTTTAGTTGATTAAAATTTTTTTTTTCTATTTGATTTGGAACTCTTTTATTATGTTTTTAGTTTTATTTAAGATTTTTTTTAGTATAAATAGGATTTTTATCTTGTATTTTAGGAGATTACTTGAAGAGAAATATTCATTAATAAAATTTTGAATTAAAGTTTTGTATACTACTCATGCAAATTGAAGCAACACAAGAAAGACAACAAACATAAGAATACAAAATAATGCTAAATAAAATCACATAAAAACTCTAATTTATAATTTTATAATGGAAAATATCTTTTTAAATAATCTATATAAGAGGTTTACAATTCCTTCAATAAATCTAAAAACTTACCTAAACTAATAATAAAACCTAAAAATAAAGGAAAAGTAACAAAAGTCATAAGAAAACAAGGAAAAACATCTTCACTAAAGCTGAAAAAATAATAACTTTTTTTAAATTTAAATAGAAAATATAAAAAATTGTGAATAGTAAATTTTGGGCTCTTCTGAACTATGAACTTTTTACCCTAAAGAAAACAAAGTCTTTGAAATTTTTTATCAAAGTTATAGTCTAATCCAACTGTGTAATTGAAAGTTATACTCATTAATATAAAGTTGTGTATTTAAAAAAAAATCTCCTTCATTAATTTTTTTTTTGTTAGAAAGAACTCGTCATCAAATTGTTTTCACATGTCAAATTAAAACTCTTCAACCCATTTGCTTTTTTCTTTTTAAATATATAATAATTTTAGATATCAACTTTAGTGTTTTTATCTTAAAATTTATATAAAAAAAATAATTAAAAAAATACTATTATCCGATCTCAAGGATAGCCCAAAAGTTTTCATATCCAAAATTGGAGCATGTCTGGACCCTGGGCCAAGAAAGTGCGAAACTCTCTTTCCAGTTTTTAAAGCAATTCATATAAAAACAAATTGAAAAATGCATTGAAAAAGACCAATTATCCGATCCCACAATTTCAATGTCAATTTTCTCCCTTTTACCCGTTTAAAATCAAATATCATTGTTAAATGATTATTGTAAATTCATCAATTCCTGATTTCAATGTGCAATTAACAAAAACCTAAACTCCATAAAAATTATTTTTCCCTTCTCAACATAAAAACTTTGCCTATCTCTGAGGGGTAATGTAGATGCTTCATCGATCATTATAAAATTAATCATAGGCTTCTTGGCCTTTTCATTTTTTTTATATAATATAAGTACTTAAATGCTTTTAAAAAACTATGTTCCTCGGGTATAGAGGCATTTTTTATATTTTATATTTTATAGCACGGTAAAATAATTATATTGTCTTTGAAATCAAAATTTTCTAACTTAGAGGCCTTTAAGGGCTAATTTGTACTTTCCTTTTGTGGATTAAATAAAAAAAACAGAAAGTTAGCTTGATTAAATAAAAAAAATTAAATAGTTTTTTAAGACTAGTACATATATCAATTCTTTCCCTTTTGAAGACTAGTAACAACAAAGTACCATTACTAAACTTTTATGTTTTTTTTTTAATTTTACAATCTCAATTATATGATTTATGATTTTGTAGGACAAATTAATTACAATTTCTCTCGTAACATGCACAATAAACTAATAATAAAGTCTACTAAATATTCAATTTAATTGCTTCTAAGATGGAAGCACATAAACCATTCATGTTTTACCTAACCTTGGAATAAAAAAAAAACAGTTAGAAATGTAATCCAGGGATTAAAAAGTAGATAGCTGATTAGTAAACTGAACAAGAAATCAACGGTGTGCTAGTCAACAACTATGGAGATTTCCCGGAGGTGATTTTAAATTTAATAATGGTTGTTTTTTTTAAAAAATTTATTTAAAAATATATTAAAATGATATTTTTTTTATTTTTAAAAAATTAATTTTTCCATCATTTTATCAAAATAATCTAAAAATAAAATAAAAATATTAATTTAAAATTAAAAAATTAATTTTAAAACACAAAAATAAACATACCATCACCTTCCCTCCTCCCCTTGACACCTGTTTAAAAGAACTCCTTGACTCTAGGAGGACCAACGACCAAACGATAGGACCCCAAAAGTCAAAATAATATTTTGCTGACAGCGGCACGTGGCTTAAGAAAACATTTAGAAGTCCAATACCAAAGAATTGTCAGAAAAATATGTAAATGTACATTTGTCTTATCTAAACACCACGCGCGCGCAAAAAAAAATAAAAATTGAAATACTTACTGTCTATTGAATCAAAATATCCAAAATCTTAGATATAACCATAATATAATATATTATCAAACTAGTTTATTATAAATTAAAATCAAACTTAAAATAAATAAAAAAATTGAGTGGCCTACAAGTAGTGTACGCAGTATACAATGGAAAAGATGAACTCATTTGACAATGTGGTATAAATTGAGATTTGTAAAAATTTTAAAAAATAATTGTTTGAAATTAATTTTTTATATTTTTAAATTGTTTTAATATACTAATACCAATAATAATTTGTTTTAAAAAATTATTTTAATATATTTTTAATAAAAAAACATTTTAAAAAATAATTATTATTCATTTCCGAACAGCCAACCCATAAAACAAAAATCCCACAATAACCACTTTTTTCACGTAACTTCTCTAATGGTCCCACACTTGTCTGAAGACCTTCTCCTTTCTCCGCAAAGCAACATTCAAATTGTCCAAAAGCCAAGATCCAATTTCCCAATAATGGAAGCTGAAAAACTGTTCCTGCTTTTTTCTCTTTTAATGCTCCAAATCTCATCTTGTACATCCCACGACTCCTTAAAGACGAACCAAACCATTAAAGAAGGTGACCTTCTTATCTCCAAAGGAAATAACTTCGCACTGGGATTTTTCAGTCCAGGTAGTTCTAGCAATAGATATCTTGGAATTTGGTACCATAAAGTACCAGAACAAACTGTGGTGTGGGTTGCAAACAGGAACGATCCAATCATTGGTTCCTCTGGATTTCTCTTTATAGACCAATATGGAAACCTCGTTCTCCATGGGAAAGATGACAAAAAGCTTCCTGTGTGGTCTACAAATGTTTCAGTGGAAGACAATGATACTTGTGAAGCTCAACTCTTGGATTCAGGAAATTTGATATTGGTCAGGAAAAGAAGCAGAAAAACTGTATGGCAAAGCTTCGATTATCCTACGAACATCCTGCTTCCTGGAATGAAACTGGGGCTGGATCGAAAATTAGGAATTGATCGGTTCCTAACATCATGGAGATCAGCCGAAGACCCTGGGTTCGGGAACTTTTCAGTTAGGATCAACCCAAATGGCTTGCCACAATTCTTCTTCTATGATGGTAAAAAGCCAATTAGTAGATCTCCCCCTTGGCCATGGAGAAGTCAGATGAGCTTATACAAAAGCACCTTTGTAAATGATCCAGACGAAAAGTACTTTGTCTACACTGTTCCTGATGATTCTTATCTGCTAAGAATAATAGTGGATCATTCAGGACATGTAAAGGCGTTAACATGGCGAGAAAGTGATGGTCAGTGGAAGGATTACTGGAAGACCCCACTGTTTCAGTGCGACTATTATGGACTGTGTGGTGCTGATAGTACGTGTGAACTTACCAATCATAATAGATTTGGATGTGCCTGTTTACCTGGGTTCGAGCCCAAGTACCCAAAGGAATGGTCTACGAGAGATGGATCTGGTGGTTGTGTCAGGAAGCGGCTACAGACGTCTTCGTTGTGCGATCATGGAGAAGGGTTTGTGAAGATGGAGAATTACAGTCTTCCGGACACTTCTTCTGCAGCTTGGATGGACAAGAGCAAGAGTCGTGCAGCCTGTGAACTGGAATGCAAGAGGAATTGTTCATGCTCTGCATACGCAATCATTAGAATTCCTGGAAAAGGGGAAGGTTGTTTGACATGGTACAAGGAATTAGTAGACATCAGAGATGGAAGGAGTGAAATTTATGATCTGTATGTTCGTGTTGATGCATATGAATTAGGTACCCTTTTTCTGCCCAGTAACAATTTCGTAGAATTTTAATTTCAAATATTGATTTATAACAGCTTTTCAATGTTTGCCACTGCTCTAGGATGTAGTTAATAAGCTCTGTACTGCATGAAAGAAACCACTGATCTTTATTCTTTTCACTCTCATGCAGCTAATAATACGAGGAAGTCAAATGTTTCTCATGAAAAAACGATGCTGGTCATTTTAGTACCATCAATTGCATCATTATGGTTTCTCATTAGCCTATCTGCTTATTTGTGGCTCAAGAAGAGGGCAAAACAAGGTAAGACAAGACTCTCTAATCTCTGTTTGTTATGCTGTCCCAAGTCACGTACTTATCCTGCTCTTGTTGTGGGGAGAAGTTCACTCTTTGCTTCATGATTGGAAAAACAACTAGGTACTGAGCTGCAGGTAAATAGCAATTCTACTGAACTGGAATATTTCAAGCTCAGCACCATAACGGCGGCCACTAACAACTTCTCTCCAGCTAACAAACTCGGGCAAGGTGGTTTTGGCTCGGTTTATAAGGTAGAGTTTCTTACTGCATCTAGCAAAAAACTATATGGCCTCTCAATACTACACATTTGTTTTTCTCTAATTTGAATAATCATCTAGATTAAATGCTACATGATTTTAGGGTCTGCTAGCTAATGGACAGGAGGTTGCAGTAAAAAGGTTATCCAGAAGTTCAGGACAAGGAACAGAAGAATTTAAAAATGAAGTTATGGTAATTGCAATGCTTCAACACAGAAATCTTGTGAAACTTCTAGGTTATTGCATTCAGAACGAAGAACAAATGTTAATCTATGAATACTTGCCAAACAAAAGCTTAGACTCGTTTCTTTTTGGTAAGTCTTTTTCTGTGATTATTGCCCTGCTTTACACTAGTTGTCAAATTATAGCTGGCTGAAAAGTAATTTTGTTAACAGATGAAAGCAGAAGATTGTTATTGGATTGGCGAAAACGCTTTGATATTATTGTTGGAATTGCTCGTGGGATTTTATATCTTCACCAAGACTCCAGGTTGAGAATCATTCACAGGGATTTAAAATGCAGCAACATTCTATTGGATGCAGAGATGAACCCAAAAATATCAGATTTCGGAATGGCAAAAATATTTGGAAGCAACCAAACTGGAGATAGGACAAGGAGAGTTGTAGGAACATAGTAAGTACCTTTGCCTAAAACAAAGACCAAGTGACAAAGAACTATCCATGTTTACCAGGAATACTAAAACTTCAGATTCTTGTTTTTCTGATGCAGTGGCTACATGTCACCAGAATATGCTGTGTTTGGAAACTTTTCTGTAAAATCAGATGTTTTCAGTTTTGGGGTCATGTTGTTAGAGATTGTGAGTGGCAAGAAGAACCATAGATTTTATCAACAGAATCCTCCCTTGACCTTGATTGGATATGTGAGTTATAACAGAGCTTTTTGTCCTCTTGGCTGAATTTAGGTTGTCTGCTCTCATTTCTTGTATGCTAATGATTTATATGAACAACACAGGTGTGGGAATTATGGAGAGAAGAAAAGGCATTGGAGATAGTGGATCCATCACTGACGGAGTTGTATGATCCGTGTGAAGCCTTGAAATGCATACAGATTGGTCTACTGTGCGTGCAAGAAGATGCCACGGACAGACCATCTATGTTGGCAGTTGTTTTTATGTTGATTAGTGAAACAGAGATTCCTTCTCCAAAACAACCTGCATTCCTTTTTAGCAAATCTGACAAATTTCCTGATATAGCCTTAGAAGTAGAAGATGGACAGTGTTCTGTAAATGAGGTGACAATTACTGAAATTGCTAGTCGCTGAAGAAAGTAATGAAAGATTAGAGCTGTCTGAATTTGAAGAACAGTTTCAACCTCCCTAAATAGTCATGTTTTCGCTTTGCCTTCCCCTCTCTCCTAGGGACATGAGTTTTAGTTGGTTTTGGAACATCCTTAATTTACTACTGAAGAAACCAAGTAACTTGATCGTTCTTGCTTGGAATTGCTAAGAAGAAAGAAATTTTGTTTTCGGTGTGTATGGAAGTTCACTGAAAGATACTAGAATAGAATGTAAAGATTGAAACACAAGTTTGAACTTTGAACTTTGAACTTTGGATCTTGGTGTTGTCAGCATGCAGGCCAACAGGTGGAATTGAGTCGGGTTGTTCCTTGTCATCTTCTTCTTCCTCAAATATTGTATGAGGATGTTTTGGAGAAGGAATAGCTACTCAAGAACTACTCAACATGAGAACGACAGCTAAGATGGAATGTCTTCTCATTGCGTCTTCTTGCATGCACAAAACCGTATCTGGCAAACTACCCCATGGCCATGAAAACACCCAGGAAGACCCAGAACACTAGTTTTGTAAATGATCAAGATGAGATATGTATGACATCTGTTGTCCCTCCTCTTATACAAAGACAAAACATTAGAGATGAGTTGATTTGTCACTCAAGGAGTTGTATCATCCTAAAGAAACCTTGAAATGCATTCGAATTGGGTTGTTATGTGTGCAAGAACATGCAATGAACAAGCCATCTGTTTGATTTAAGTTTTTTTTTTTTTTTTGTATCTGTCTCATTTAATTAAAAAGACTTTACAACTAAGATTGGAGTTTTAAGTTAACTGTTTTGAATTCTAAATTTAGTCCTAGATTCACTCACATAATTTTAAATTTGTATTATAAAGTTACACGAGTATGAATATGATTAAATCAATTTTCATACAGACAGTAGTTTTGTAAGACCCAAACTTTTAGCCAAAATTCAAGCCCGGGTCAGCTCAAACTCAACCTAAATTAACCTAGGTATATAAAGAAAAGTTACAAGAGAATTTTAGTTTTCTCTTTTCTAATTCCTGTAGCCGTCATAACTCTCCTCTCATCAAACTAAATATTTTAATTTTTGATCTTGAGTTTTTGATTTAAGAAAGATGGAAGTAGTAAGTAAGTGGTTCTCTTTTATATTACTTTCGATTATAGTTTGTTTATGGAATGATTAAAAAAGAGATTAGGGTTTATAAGGATTTGAAATTTATGTTGTTAAAATTAATTTATGATTATTAAGGGTTTAATGTTAGGTGATTATTTAGTATATTGTTAGAAGTAATGATTTGTGAGTTGATTTGTTTAAATTTATTTTTATTAGTTAAGAAATTCATTTCAACCTTGCTGGAAAATCTGGACATAATGGTCTTGAGGTTGAAGATGACGAAATTTTATTTTGGTCCTTGATTTATGAAAATTATAGTTTAGTCCGTATACTTTAGAAAAATTATAATTTTACCCCTAAATGTATTTTGAGATTCTGAACAGTGTTATTATGAGGTTAAGGATGATGAATCTTAGTTTGATAATTGATTTGGAATATTTTCAATTTGGTCCCTCAATTTCAGGAATTTACATTTTAGTCCCTGAACTTTATGAAAATTACGTCCCTGGTTTGTTCTAGACATAATTGAGGGTGGTTTGTGTGTGAAATTTCAGTATGGTTATGTATTTACAGTTTGGTCCTCTAATTTTGGTAAGCTTATGTTTTGGTCCCTGTTTTGAAAAATTATTGTTTCCATCCCTAAACTTAGGATACTAAACCTAGTTTTATTTTATGCATTGGTATCTTTTATTCGTGTTGTTTTGGGTTTTTTTTAGTATATCTCGTATATTGTTATATGTTCTCCTAACGATCCTCAATAGGATTTTCAAGTCTTTCATTTGACATTCCTTTTAGTTTTATATTTTTCAAGTGAGTGGAATAATCTTTAATATGCATATAATATAAATAAATATGTATATTGATTATATGATGAGTATGACTAGTTAATTTCTTGAATATTTATATATGTTTTTTTATTTTCCAAGTACTCATTTATTCTATTTGATATGATATACCTTTCTTTGATTATTTTGTGAATATCTATTATACCTTGATATAGGACTTGTCACTAACTCCATGCTAACGAAGAGTAATTAGCCTATGTGCACATAATATTCTGTATACCTAGCTGGTGAGAGAGGCATCAGCCTGTGGCTACTGATCATCCCACATCTGGTCACCTTCAGGTGTCATCTGGTCACCTTTGAGTGTCATCTGGTCACCTTCAGGTGTCATCTAATCTCTGACATGTATTCCACTACTTTATGATAATATGCTTAATATGTATATTTATATCAAGATAAATGAACTTTCAAACTATTAATATCTAAAATATATATTAAATGTTATTCCCTCACTGAGTTGGTTGAACTCACCCCTCATTTTTAATATTATTTAGGCTCTTAATTTATGTTAGTAGGTGTACTTTGTTGAGTGTTCCTACTTCTTTAGTTTGGTTTGTATGCCTTGCTTGTTTTGCGAGGTTTTCCTTTTAGTTTTGATTCGATCTCTTAGACACTCCACTATTACCTTGATTTAATTATGTTTGGATTTTTGACAATCTAATGAGTACTATGGATTATTGTTTTTGTCTTAATTACTGATGAGAAGTTTTGAACTATTATTTGGTTTCATTTGTTTTGAATAATATAATATTTCTGAAGATTATGAAATGCTGTGTTTTTTTCAATAACTTGTTTTTTTTTATATGTCTGTTCTGAGACTTAGCGTAGGTGAGGTGTCCTTTCGACACCGCTCCTGCATTGCCCGTCATGGATCCGGGATTCGAGTCGTGACAAGTTCAATTGAAGAAGTAACCAAATAATTACAACAACTTGAATGTAAAGTAAACTCAATAATTTAGGATAAGAAAAGAATACTTACATTTATAGATTGATTCATAGTTTGATTACATCTACGAATTAGAACTCTTGGATAATGGACATCTTTTTAGTATTTTTAGTTTATAGAATTGAAACGGCAAGCCTACTGATTACAAAGAAAATTGCAAGCCTCCTTGATTATCGCTTACAGAGTTATCGCCTATGGAATTATCACCTACAAGCTATTGCCTACTGGTTTCAAATTTGAAAGGTCTTGAAAACTAGATAAAATTGCAATGTTGATGATGATCTTCCCTACAATCTTCCTTGTATGGTGACATCAATTGTTGATTATCTCCCACCTTTCAGGGTTCTCCACTAACTATCTGTTAACTGTCGATAATCTTCCATCTTTTAGAGTTATTTCCACGATTTCAAGTCCATAATATATGGCTTGTTATACTTGCTTGTAGAGTTAATCATGTGTATATATTCCTTCTTTTATATGTGGCAGGAACCCTATCTTCTAAGTTTCTTTCAACTAATCCAATTATCAAATAGTTATCATATTTCTCCTTATCTATTTCCCGTCAAAATTTATAGTGTAACACCATCTATGTTGGTAATTTTTTACATGTTGAATCATAGTGAAACAAATATTCCTTTTGAAAAACAACCTACATTCATTTTTAAGAAATCTTGTTGTGATTTTCAAATACTTTTGGATGTAAAAGAAGCAGACAAAACTATATTCATAACATTTGTCTTTGCTTAACTTTTTTGCATATCATGACTTCTGTGATCATGACATGGTAAAAACTAATATAAGCTCGCTCTAACATGTTTATAGTGGTAATTTTTGCATGAAAAAGAATGGCATGGCTATTTGTTTTTCTCTTTTTGAAAAATCAACGTCATCAACCAGTCTAGTGCACAACTCATATCTAGTCCTATAAGTAATGATCTTAATGTGTTTTTTTTTTCCTGAAATTGATAAATATAAAAGCAAGAGAAAAAAAAAGAGAGAGAATCTGAAATAGAGAGAGAGAGAGAGAGAGAACCCGAAGTGGAAGAAGAAGAAGAGAAAACAGAAAAGAAGAAAATATAAAGAGATTTGGAGAAATAAGTGTTTAAAGTAGGAGTTATGCTTTAATGTGTATAATTATGGTATTTAACTTTGATTTTGGTTTTGTTAAGGTTTAGGATTTTAAAGTTTGTGTTTTAGCGTTAGATTGATGGATTAGTTGAAGTGTTATAGGTAAATTATTATGGGTTTATTTAATTATTATGGTTTTTGAGGTTTTGGGTTAAAATTTGAGACACTACAAGAATTTTTAGATTTACCGACATAATTTTCTATAAGTATTTATTCTCATAATTCGTCGGTAAGTTTCCTTGCTGACATGATCATGGATAAAAATCATCTGTCGAAAAACTCTCATTAGTGATTTGTGGTCTGTCGGTAATAATTTTACAGATGCATTTACTAATGTATAAAGTAGGGGTGATCATTTTCGGTTCGGTTCAGTTTTTATCTATAAAAACAACCAAACCAAATTTTTTTAAAAAAAAAACCAAAACCGAACCGAACTTGGTTCCAACCGACCGGTTTCGATTTGATTTTCTATGTCAAAAACTGAAAAAACCTATATTATTTTTTAACATCCAAAAGCCACAAAATCAAACCCATCTTCATCACCAGTAGCCCCCACAACAGTGTTGAATCCATATCGACCTTTTCTCAAGCAAATAGCCTTCTACAGAACCACAAAAACACATCATGCTCTCTTACAGTAATCAATCACTCCCCACTATCACAAACCCAAAAACCTACATCACCGAAAACCATACTCTCAAATACAAACCATCACCACCACAATAAACACTGTCCAGTGCCCACTGCCACTTTCTTTACCCATTTTCCTTTCATAAAAAAAAAACACATCAATTACCAACAACCCAAACCATTAAATTAAGCCCAGCACCCCCTTACTGCCTCCACTAATCACCTGTAAATTGAAAAAAATTCTTACTGCTGCTGAGACTTAGGGATGTTGCTGGGATGATAGATCTGGAGATGATTAAAGAATGAAGATTGGAAGGTTAGGTGTGGCGTGTGGGAGTTTAGGTTGGGGTGGTTGAACTTTGAAGAACGAAGAATTAGTGCTGTGAAGAATTAATTGTGTTGTGTGCTGTGTGCTGTGAAGAATTAATTGTGAGACGTGAGTGGACTTGTGAGAGCTTGGGTGGGGGTAGTTGAAGAACGAATAATTAATTGGGTATAGAGTCTGTAGACTTTTTGAGTGTTGTGGGAGGTTGTGCCGTTGTGAGGATTGAAAATTTGAAATGTGGTGTGGCCCGTGTGGATTGTGTGGCGTGTTTGTGACTGTGAGGAATGAGGAGTATTTATACATTTTTTTTTAATTTAAACCGGTTCAGTTCGGGTTGCTTGGTTTAAACATTATAAAACCGAAACCGAACCAAACCAGAAGTTTTTCTAAATATTCTAATAGGTTTAATCGGTTTTTTTATGGTTCAGTTTTTTCGATTAATTGTTTTTCAGTTTTCTCGGTTATATCGGTTTTTCGGTTTTTTTGCTCACCCCTAGTACAAAGCGTGCAAAAAAAAAAGTTTACTTGCTTCATTTCATCGGTACTTCTATCATTGAATATAACATATCACCGACAGAAAAACCATATGTCATTCCATTTATGATTTTTTTCAACTGTCAGTACGTCCATCGGTAAATTTAACTTGTAACCATCAAACAGACCATATGTTATTTTGTTGGTGAGTAAACAATGGCAGTGACATTTGCAGTAATTCTTTTTTAACTTTCTGGAATATACTGATAGACAATGTCCATCGGTAACCCTGTCATTAATAATTTCAAAATATATATTTTAAAAAAATCTATTAAACAGAAACATAAAATAATTAAAAAATTAAATTAATATAAAATTTAAATATTTATTACAAATTTAAACATTTATAAGTTCAAATACAATTAATCTAGAATAAAGGTGTTGGAGGAGGAGGTCGGTGCAGCTCTTAGCCTGGATCGTGGGGCAAATAAGAGGGAGCACAAATACCACCCATCTGTGATCTCATCTCTAATACCAATTGGTGAAGTTCGGTCATCTCAGCACTGAGTCATTCATAATCAGCAGCAAGACGGGCCATTTAATCTTTAACTCGCTAGTCTAAAATCACCTCGAACTCTAGATTTTAAGTGCTTAGAACTTACTGCGAACATCTAATGATTGAAACATTGCGGTCTATTTGCAAGAACTCGGTTGTAGTGTTAAAAAGACCTTACACCCAATTTTTTTTGGGTCCACCAGACGATCCTACCTCCAACCACAAATCTGGATCGAGATCCAGATGGGTCTAGGATCCTCGTTATTAAACCAGGCCCGCTGGGCGGGTCGACCTGGTGGCTGGACCTATCTGAGTTTAATAAAAGATCGGTCGAGGCAACAACCCGACAAAACCCAATCGACCCGGTGAGTCAACCCATGACCCTGGCGGCGAACCCAAACGAGACGCGATGTTTTTTTTTCAAATGTGGGATTTGAAACTCATTGGTATATATACTCTATGTTCCCAAGAAAAAAAGTTGTGTTTTTTCAATGTGGGATAAAAAACGTTTTGGTTTAAATACGTCAACTTAAAGGGATAACATAGTATCTTTTCAATGTGGAATTTGAAGCCCTTTCGTATATATACTCTATGTTCCCATGAAAAAAGTTATGTTTTTTCTATGTGGGATTTGAAACCCATTAGTATATATACTTTATGTTCCCAAGAAAAAAGTTATATTTTTTCAATGTGGGATTTGAAACCTATTAGTATATATACTCTATATTCCCAAGAAAAAAGTTATGTTTTTTCAATGTGGGATAAAAAAAAAATTTGGTTTAAATACTTCAACTTAAAAGGATAACATAATATCTTTTTAATGTGGGATTTGAAGCCCTTTTGTATATATACTCTATATTCCTAAGAAACAAGTTATGTTTTTTCAATATGGGATAAAAAAAACTTTTTTGGTTTAAATACTTCAACTTAAAAGCTTAACATAATATCTTTTTAATGTGGGATAAAAAACTTTTTAAAATATTGTTTAAACTTCATTATTTATAATATGTATAGCCTATATTTATTTGGATTTTTTCTTAATTTTTTGATATGAAATATTAAAGCTTAAATTTTTTTTAAAAAAATTTCCAGGTTGATTCAAGTTGACCCGAGTTGACCCATAAAACTCTGGACCCGGCCTCTTGGCCGGGTCAAACCCCGGGCAGGGTTTAATAACTATGCTAGGGATTGTCACCATATATGTCTTTTAACCTGGTGTTATATGTATCATTGAAAAGGAAAGTCATCAAATTCAAAAAAGTACTAAGTTAAGAAAAAAATGGTTGAAAACAATAAATCACAAAGCATTGAGCTCAATTATCTACAAGTTGTTGCACCCTTTTTTGGCGGTCATTAATCACTCCATCAGACTTGGTTCGCGTCCAAAAATCGTAGCCTCTAAGAGAAAATTATTGTTAATTAAATATATTTATAAAAAACAATAAATAAAAAATGGATGTAATTGAAAAAGAATTTTACCTTCCACTCCACATGCAAACAAATGGAATGAAGCCACCGATGTGCGTGGTAACGGAACCGTGTTGCTAGTTCTAGTGCTCTGCACTAGAGTGTGATCGTCACACGAAACGATCAGACATCACATGCTGAATATATTCTGCTCACCTGACCTCTGAGATGTACAGAGGTCTGAAATCTTTCTAAACCTCCACCGAAGACAAACATCTATATTCTAACTCAGATTATTAGGACTGCGTGAGACCGTTGATAAAAACATGAACTACAGCTTTATACACATGACTAATGACAATTTATAAACTGTGAGTATCACCGGCCAATAAGAATAAGGAGCAACAAATAATCTGAATAGATTGAACTCGTTTGTACATAACCCAAGATGTATGTTTCTTGATTCCATTGAAAACTAATGATGCACCCTATTAAAATATTTTCAGGCTTCATTATCGGAAGAGTACATCATTACTTCATCCACCACATTATGTTAATGATGTCATGTCATGTTTTCAGCTAACTAAATTAGCTTTTCAAAGTTGTAATTGAACCCTCAGACTTCAATTTCTTCCCATTAAAGCCCAAATTGAACTCAAAAACCAATTTTCCTTGCAATTAAGCCCTTAATAAATACAATTAAACCTTGAAAAATTCCAATTGAGTTATTAAACATTCAATTTTGAATTTTTCTTTTCAAATTGAATTTTTCTTGTTAATAAGGCCTTCATGAGTCAAAATTAAACTATTAATTTTTCAACTTTGAATATTTTGATTCTCCCTCGCTAGTATATGATAATTTTCTAGACATTCTTCATGTTCTTCTTATTTATGTATATTTTTTTCATTTTTCCATTTTTTTTAAATGTTTTGTATTTTGTATTTTTTTTGTATGTTTATATGAGGTCCCAAAACAGAGAACACTGGCTATGCTCAAACTCAATATAGATGTAGAAAAAATAGACTGCAACAAAATACAATAAATTAAGAAAGCAAGAGATCCGTACAGTATTCAAAAACCTCCTAAGATCATGCAGCAAAAAGAGGAATCAACAACATAGCACATGAAACACACAAAAAAAAAAAAAAAAGTTCGAAAGCTGAATCAACAAAGTAAAAACCACATAGCTTAGATTTGTTAGACCAAACACATGAAAGATCAAATCCTTTCATATTTTTTTGCGTAGCACTGACAACGCTAATTATTTCTCAAGAACCAAAATCAAGTTCTAAAAAACTCTTTTATATATATAATAGTCTAGAATCATAATTATTACGTAGATGTCTTTTTCGACGCAATTCTATCTTTTTTTTGTGTTTATTATCTTTTTTGTGTTGTTCTTGTATGCGTCTCAACCTACTACATATTTCTAAAACTAGAGGACGGTGTCGTTTCCAAAAAATCTGGATTGATACTTTAACAAAAACAAGTCATGGCCTAGACTTTGAAGGTTGAAAAGAGTAATTAATTAAAGAGATGCCTAATTCCGTCACGTAACTTCTCTGGAGACTTGTCTGAAGGCCATATCCATTCTCCACAAAGCAAAATTTTACACTTTTCCAAAAGCCAAGATCCAGTTTACTCCATCATGGAAGCTGAAAAACTGTTCCTGCTTTTTTCTCTTATAATGCTCCATTTCTCATCTTGTACATCCCAAGACTCCTTAAAGATGAACCAAACCATTAAAGAAGGTGACCTTCTTATCTCCAAAGGAAATAATTTTGCACTAGGATTTTTCAGTCCAGGTAGTTCTAGCAATAGATATCTTGGAATTTGGTACCATAAAGTACCAGAACAAACTGTGGTGTGGGTTGCAAACAGGAACGATCCAATCATTGGTTCCTCTGGATTTCTCTTTATAAACCAATATGGAAGCCTCGTTCTCTATGGTAACGATGACCAAAAGATTCCTGTGTGGTCTACAAATGTTTCAGTGGAAGAAAATGATACTTGTGCAGCTCAACTCTTGGATTCAGGAAATTTGATATTGGTCAGGAAAAGAAGCAGGAAAATCGTATGGCAAAGCTTCGATTATCCTACGAACATCCAGCTACCTGGGATGAAACTGGGGCTGGATCGAAAATTAGGAATTGATCGGTTCCTAACATCATGGAGATCAGCTGATGACCCTGGGATTGGAGACTTTTCAGCTAGGATCAACCCTAATGGCTCACCGCAATTCTTTTTCTATAATGGTACAAAGCCATTTGGTAGAGCTAACCCTTGGCCATGGAGAAGTCAGATGGGCTTCTACAAATGCTTTTTTGTAAATGATCCAGACGAAATATACTTTGTCTACACTGTTCCTGATGATTCTTATCTGCTAAGAACAATAGTGGATCATTCAGGACATGTAAAGGCTTTAACATGGCGAGAAAGTGATGGCCAGTGGAAGGATTACTGGAAGACCCCTCAGTTTCCGTGCGACTATTATGGACATTGTGGTGCTTATAGTACGTGTGAACTTGCCAATCTAAATGAATTTGTATGTGCCTGTTTACCTGGGTTCGAGCCCAAGTACCCAAAGGAATGGTCTGCGAGAGATGGATCCGGTGGTTGTGTCAGGAAGCGGCTACAGACGTCTTCGGTGTGCGATCATGGAGAAGGGTTTGTGAAGATAGAGAATTACTGTCTTCCGGACACTTCTAATGCAGCTTGGGTGGAGATGAGCAAGAGTCGCGCTGACTGTGAACTGGAATGCAAGAGGAATTGTTCATGTTCTGCATACTCAATCATTGGAATTCCCGGAAAAGGGGAAGCTTGTTTGACATGGTACAAGGAATTAGTAGACATTAGATATGAAAGGAGTGAAAGTTATGATCTGTATGTTCGTGTTGATGCATATGAATTAGGTACCTTTTTTCATTACAAATTTAATAGAATTTTCATTACAAATTTTGATTTATAAGAGCTTTTCTAGGTTTCGCCACTGCTCTAGGCTGTAGTTAATATGCTCTGTACTACATGAGAGAAACCATTGATATTGGTACTTATTAGGTGCCGAAGGGGGCAGACTTTGCCATATGTATTGTCACGTTTCCATTGGAGAAGGGGGTGGTTTTTTTTTTCTGGAGTTAATCTTTATTCTTTTCACTCTCATGCAGCTGATAATACAAGGCAGCCAAATGGTTCTCATGAAAAACTGATGATGGCCATTTTAGCACCATTATTTGCATTATTGTGGTTTCTCATTAGCCTATTTGTTTATTTGTGGCTCAAGAAGAGAGCAAAAAAAGGTTAGACATTACTCTGTAATCTCTATTTGATATGCCTTACCAAGTCATGATTCGGCTCTGGTTGTGGGGAGAAGTTCACTTTTTGTTTCATGATTTTTGAAAAAAACTAGGTGCTGAACTTCTGGTAAACAGCAATTCTACAGAACTGGAAAATTTCAAGCTCAGCACCATAACTGCAGCCACTAACAATTTTTCTCCAGCTAACACACTCGGGCAAGGCAGTTTTGGCTCGGTTTATAAGGTTGAGTTTCTTAAAAACTAATTGGCTTCTAAATAATACAGATTTTTTTTTCTATAATTTGCATAATTTTAGTCTAGAGGCTTGATCTTGTAACATGATTTTAGGGTCTGCTAGCTAATGGACGGCAGGTTGCAATAAAAAGGTTATCTAGAAGTTCAGGAAAAGGAACAGAAGAATTTAAAAATGAAGTTATGGTAATTGCAAGGCTTCAACACAGGAATCTTGTGAAACTTCTAGGTTATTGCATTCAGAATGGAGAACAAATGTTAATCTATGAATACTTGCCAAACAAAAGCTTGGACTCGTTTCTCTTCGGTAAGTCATTTTAAGTATTTATTGCCCTGATTTACATTAGTTGTCAAATTATACCTGTCTGAAAAATAATTGTTTCAACAGATGAAACAAGAAGTTTGTTATTGGATTGGCGAAAACGCTTTGGTATTATTGTTGGAATAGCTCGTGGGATTTTATATCTTCACCAAGACTCCAGGTTGAGAATCATTCACAGGGATTTAAAATGTAGCAACATTCTATTGGATGCAGAGATGAACCCAAAAATATCAGATTTTGGAATGGCAAAAATATTTGAAGGCAACCAAACTGAGGATAGGACAAGGAGAGTTGTGGGAACATAGTAAGTACCTTTGCCTAAAACAAAGACCGAGTGACAAAGTACTATCATTGATTACCAGGAATACTAAAACTTCAGATTCTTGTTTTTCTGATGCAGTGGCTATATGTCGCCAGAATATGTTGTGTATGGAAACTTTTCTACAAAATCAGATGTTTTCAGTTTTGGGGTCATGTTGCTAGAGATTGTGAGTGGCAAGAAGAACAACAGATTTTATCAACAGAATCCTCCTTTGACCTTGATTGGATATGTGAGTTATAAGATAGCCTTTTGTGCTCTTGGCGGAATTTCAAAGTTCACAATTTTAGATGTTGTCTGCTCTTATTTACAGGTGTGGGAATTGTGGAGAGAAGACAAAGCATTGGAGATAGTGGATCCATCGCTGAAGGAGTTGTATCATCCGCGTGAAGCCTTGAAATGCATACAAATCGGTCTACTGTGCGTGCAAGAAGATGCCGCGGACAGACCATCTATGTTGGCAGTTGTTTTTATGTTGAGTAACGAAACAGAGATTCCTTCTCCAAAACAACCTGCATTCCTCTTTACAAAATCTGATAAATTTCCTGATATAGCATTAGACGTAGAAGATGGACAGTGTTCTGTAAATGAGGTGACAATTTCTGAAATTGCTAGTCGCTGAAGCTGTGCTGTCTGAAAAATTGCTAAGACGAATTTCCTTAGATTTGTAATGAAAATACTTGTTGCTAAATTGGGGATTTGAGATTTAACACACACCACCACGAACAACCCAATTCAATGAAAAGATAAATAACAAAGATTTCTGACGATGCATTGGAGATAGTTGATTCATCACTGGAGGAGTTATATTTTCCCCTAAAAGCTTTGAAATGCATACAAGTCGGTCTCTTGTTCTTATGTCAAGAAGTGAAACAACAATTCTTTCTCCTAAACAACCTGCATTCCTTTTGATGCAGGAGCTAGAACTGTACTAGCTTTCATATAATTAGGATTTTTCTTTTAATATTTTATTTATATAATATTAATGATGGTAGTTTGGACGGCTAAGATTTGTTGTTTTCAAGGGCTCGTTTTCCATCCAATAATCTTAGTTAGTAGCAATTTCAATGATGGGAAAACGTTAGTGAATGCCTTTCCTCAAGACAGTCTGACAATGGGACATGGATGTGCTACATTACAACAGATCAAGCTTTTCTCCACTCGATGTACCCACTGCTAAAATTCCATGACGTCAGGAACAGTTCCTGACCTGTTTTCCTTTTCAAACCAAGTTTTATTCCAGCTAGCATGGTATCTGTCGGAAAATTGAAACTTTGCCACACACAATTCCCTTACTTCTAGCCTGGACCAGAACAAGATTTCCCGAATCCAAGAGCTGAGCTTCACAAGTATCTCCGAGAGCACAATCTTCTGACCATACTGGAAACCTTTGGTCAGAGTCACCATAGAGAAAAGGTTTCCATTTTTCTTGATGGAGAGAAACCCTGAGGATCCATTGATTGGATGCCCTCTATTGGCGTTTACTTTGCTTACTAGTAGTAATTCTAATCAAGCTGAAGCTTGATGGAACTGAGGTATTGATGCAGGAACAAACTGCACGATTGCTCCCAAAGCCTAAACTTATGGTAGCGGGAAAGTATATTTCTTTTTTGGCAATCATTCTCTTTCTCTTGGGGTCGGAAGCGTTGGGGCGGCCCGCTATGAGATCCATGATGGAATTTCAACTGAGATGCTATGATCTAGTGGGATATAGGAATAAATTTATTCCCTACTATCAGTCTAGGCTTTTAGGAGCAACTAACAGTTTGTTCCTACATCATGAATGTGTAGAAGGGGAACCCTAGTTTGTATGTATGCATATAAATAATCTAACAAGAAACGTTGCTTTCCATGTTCAAATTCTTGACTGATCCTTAGCAGCCTCTAAAGACTACTATTTAAACAAATATGCTAGCTCACAAGTCATCTGTATGACTCTGACATGGAAATTTCATATAAAAAATACCCTCAGAAAACTTTCATATTTTTTTTTTAAGAAAAACTATTATGCTGCGGAACCCATTTCAGAAAAACTTTCGTGACCCACAAAGTTTCTGTTAGTGGTCTGTTTTTGTGTCCTGTTGTTAGACAGTGCTTTTGGTCTAGGATTCCTGTTCTGATTTAAGAACCCTCTGTCAACTTCTTGTCTGCTGTGTTTTTTACTCCTTTTTTGCTTGCGTTAACGATTTATCAGTTTTTTTTTTTTTTCTCATCAAGTGCAGTAAGCTGATCACAGTTTATTCTTTAACAATTTTCAATTAGTCCTTCAATAAGTGAAGGGAGTGAAAGCTAGCATTATTACAAATATTTAGTGGCAACTTGCAGAGCCCGTTACTTCAAGAATCTAAAGTACAAAGACATAAAAGCAGGTGCACATCTTTAACTAACGACCTTCAATGTCAGTCATTGTCACATTCAAACAGCCAGACACTGCTACGTGAGGACTAATGCAAGGTTCTCTGAAAGTGAAAGCAGGCTGTTTCGGAGAAGGAATAGTTGTTTCGCTACTATTAAACATGAAAACAACTGCTAACATGGATGGTCTTTCAATGGCATCTTCTTGCACACACAAAAGACCGATTTTAATGCATTTCAAAGCTTCTTGAGGATGATACAGCACCTGAAGTGATGAATCGACTATCTCCAATGCTCTGTCTTCCTTCCACAGCCCCCACACCTGTGTGATTCATAGCATTAGCATACAGGAGGAGTTCAAAAATTAACTCTAGGTATAGTGCTAGAAGTTTCTTACTAGTCCAATCAAGGTCTGGGCAGGATTTTGAGGATTAAATTCGTTGTTCTTCTTTCCACTTACAATCTCCAGCAACATGACCCCAAAACTAAACACATCTGATTTCAACGAGAATTTTCCAAACACTGCGTACTCAGGTGACATATAGCCACTGCACAAGAAAAATGTGGAAGATTGCCAGTTAATGTTATCATTCTTGATGAAAATCCATGCATGGTATTCTATTAATCTATATCTCTGGGTGAGTAAATGTACTTACTATGTTCCCACAACTCTTTTTGTGTTGTCCAGAATTTGGTCGCTTTTGAATATTCTAGCAATGCCAAAATCTGAGATTTTTGGATTCATCTCTGCATCCAATAGAATGTTGCTGCATTTCAAGTCCCTGTGAATGATTCTCAACCTTGAGTCCTGGTGAAGATATAGGATTCCACGAGCGATACCAACAATAATGTCAAACCTTTTGCTCCAATCCAAGAACAACTTTCTTGTTTCATCTGTAACAAAACATTTCACCTTTTCATTTGAACTGCATTAAACTGATGTAGACTGTCAAATATCGATAAGAAACTTACTGAAAAGAAATGAATCCAAGCTCTTGTTTGGCATGTACTCATATATTAGCATTTGTTCTCCTCCCTGAATGCAACAGCCTACAAGTTTCACAATATTTCGGTGCTGAAGCTTTGCAATTACCTTAACTTCATTTGTAAATTCTTCTATCCCTTGTCTTGAATTGTTTGATAGTCTCTTTACAGCAATCTTCTCACCATCAGGTAGCACACCCTAAAATCATATTACAGGAGTCAACTTTTACAACTCAGAATAATCAGTTCAAGGACTTGCAAAAATCATCAAAATGAATCATATCAAAGACTAAAACACACATCTGATATAATGCATAGGAGATGACCTTATAGACTGAGCCGAAACCTCCTTGTCCAAGTTTGTTATCTGGAGAAAAATTGTTGGTTGCAGCAGATATTGTGCTGAGTTTGAAATATGGCAAATCTTGATCACTGCTACTTCTCCGGAGCTCATTTGCTACCCAGGTACCTATTTTGAAGATATAATCACAAAATTAAGCAGAATAATATATTTCTAAGAAAGGCACAAAATGTTGGACATATATAAGCTTCATTACAAGTAACCCGCTGCCAAAAACGTTTTTGACAGGTAACACTGACAGTCGATAAGAACATCTAACTGCTGTGAATATTGCATATAACAACCTTGTGTTTATGCTGCTAAAGTAATATTTCAGATTTTAATATTTTCCTAATTCCTTACTCTACCATGTGTAGTAGTTCTTGCTTTGTCTTACCTTTATTTCCTCTCCTCTTACGCCAAAAATAACCTACTATGCTAATGACCAGCAAAGCTGAAAAAACAGTGGGAATTAGAATGGCAGGAATCTCCTTCGCAAGAAAATCATTTGATTTCCTCGCATTCTCAGCTGCATGAAAGTTAAAATAGTGAGGAATTCAGAATTTTTGTTTCAAATAGCAGTAACCGAAACAAAGCAGGAAAAAAGTACCTAATTCAAGTGCATCGACTCGAACATACAGATCATATCTGTCACTCATGTTATATCGAACTGCATCTATCAACTCCCCATACCATGTCAAACAACCAGTGCCTTTGTCTGGAATATCTACACTTGCGTATGCAGAGCATGAACAGTTCCTCTTGCATTCCCTTTCACAGTCTGCATGACTCATATCCATATCCACCCAGACTGCTGCAGAAGTATCAGGAAGAAATACAATTTCTACCTTCAGAAACCCTTCTCCATTCCTGCATACAGATGAAGACTCTAACCGCTTCCTGACACAACCGGTCGACCCATTTCTCAGCAACCAACCACTTGGATTCCTGGGCTCGAATCCAGGCAAACAAGAACATTCGAATTTATAAGCATCAGTAGGTTCACAAGTACTATACGGACCACACCATCCATACGAGTCGCATTTAGACCGTGGTGCCCTCCACGTCTCCTTCCACTGGCCATCGCTTTCATGCCATTTTACTGCCTTAACAAATCCTGAATGATCCACCAGTAGTCTCAACATAACAGAATCATCAGCAGGGATAGCAGTTGTCATGCCTATCTCGTCTTGATCATTGACAAATTGAGAGTTGTATGACCTCCTCTGTGGTCTCCAAGGCCAAGGGGAAGTTCGCCAGACACGTTTTTCGCCTTTGTAGAGAAAGATTTGTGGTGAACCACTAGGGTTGACCCTATATGAGTAGTCTCCAATTCCAGGGTCATCAGCTGATCTCCACGATGTCAGGAACCGGTCAAGACCTGTTTTCAGATCCAGCCCAAGTTTCATTCCTGGCAATACATAGTGTGTTGGATAATCGAAGCTTTGCCATAAAATATTTCCACTTTCTTGAACCACAACAAAGTTTCCTGAATCCAAAAGCTGAGCTACAGAAGTATCAGCTTCCTCCCCTGAAACATTTGCAGACCATACTGAAACATTTCGATTGCCGTCACTATAGAGACTGAGGTTTCCATATTCATCAAATGACAAAACCCCTGAGGAGCCAATGATTGGATGGTTCCTGTTTGCTACCCACACTACTGTTTGTTCAGGTAATTTATGGTACCAAATCCCAAGATATCTATTGCTAGATTTTCCTGGACTGAAAAATCCTAACGCAAAATTATTTCCTCTGGAAATCAAAACATCACCATCTCTGATGATATGGGTGGTGTTTATTGAGTCCTTGGAAGCACAAAAAATGAATTGGAGAATCAAAAGCAAAGAATACAGAAACAGTCTGTCTGCATTCATTTGAGCTTTTGGACTTGTTTTGGCTGATAATTGTTGTTACTCTTGCTTTGAGGAGGTGTTTGTACCTTTAAACAAGATGATATGCCTTGACTTCTTTGGCTGATAATTACATATCTGCGCTCTAGGAATTTTATAAAATATGACGCAGCACACACACCAAGAAAGATGTTGGATTCTTGATATTAAAAAAGATTCTTCGCCATTTAAGGGCAAGTTTGAAGTATGGTCATGTGATGTAGTGATCATTTGGAAGTAAAAAGGAGGAGGAAAAAACTATCAAAGCAAGGTAAGTTTATATAAAGAATTTTTTTGCCTATATATTAAAATGAAATTCGTTGTGATTTCCAAGAGTGACGACCTTGGCTCCATTTCTTCATTTTATATCTCTTAACGTTTATTATGGGGGAGGAATCTACTAACCAGATTTGGTAAAGACTAGAATTCTCCAATCAGTCAACATAAAACTAATTAGTTTCTAATTAATTTGTTATGTTTGGTTAGTTTGTGTTAACAATGTAAATAACGATGTTTTTTTTTCTGAACAATGTTCTTTTTGAAGGGTTTTTTTTTTTAAGTAGCACCTTAAGAAAAAAACCCTGATGTTATTGTTTTTGTTCTTCACCTAGAAAAAATCTTTTTCTAGGCTATAAGTAAATTAATATTTTTTAATAATTTTAATATGCTGATGTTGAAAATAAAAAAATTATTTTAATATATTTTTAAATAAAAAAACACTTTAAAAAATAATAATACAACACAATATCAAATACATACTTAATTTTAAAAACATTAAATCCAAAAATATGATATTTTATGATTAAAATAAGATCTTTTACTTTTTTATGAATTAAACCTGAAAATATTGAAAGAATATTTTTAAAGTGTAATAAAAACCTTTATTTTTGTTTATAAAAATTGAAAAACAAAACCTTCTTTAAATGGAATGGATTTCTTAACCAGTCAAAATGATATAATGTTATTTAACAATATGATTTATTTATTAATCACAATATAGTTTTGGAGGGAACTAAAGTTTTTAAGTATTACAAAAAATAAAAAATAAAAACTAGACTCTCGTTGTCTCCCTTCTCTAAACAGTTACTCTTTAAAAAAAAAAAAAAAACACATTAATTTTGGGTTGCTGTCAAAGAAGCAACCTCTCTTTCTTTTCCCTACTTTTTTCTTTTCTTTTTTAATAATTCTAAATCTAATTTCTAGATTTGATGTATTCAAATGTCCAAAATAATGAATTTAAATTATTTATGGCCTTGTTTGGTTTTTTCCCTCGATCTTTGAGGGTTTTTATTGTTTTTTTATTTGTATTGATTGCAGATTTATTCATGAATCCATCGTAGATTGAAGAATAGATTTATAGTTGTATTAAGATTTCAAGTGATTAAGTCATTGGATCTATCCTCATAGAGCTAGTGACTTTGATATCTAATTGCATTCTTGATTCTTCCATCAATGGGACCTAATATTGCTGACTTGTTCCCATTAATGGTTGATAACAAAAGATTTATAAGACTAAGACACATAAAACAATTTATAGTATAATTTTAAAATTTAATTCAAGAACTGACTTGGGATAAAATCCAAGTTAGAAGGATTAATCCTGATTAACAAAAAAAATCAAATTTAAGTTGTTTTGATTAAAAAAAAATTTCAATAAATTAATAATCAGATTTTAACCGGATCAATTAATATTTTTTTTATTATTTTTTCTCAATCTAAATGGATCTGTATTTCAGGTTAGCCAGCTTGTAGATCCACCTATGAGTTTGGTTCGGGGCTTGAAACAATGAAAAAAGTACAATTGTAAACATTCATCCTAGAAGGAAAAAAAAACTTGGAGGATGTATTAAAGAAAATTGTATTGGAGTGGAGGAAAAGTTATTTGAAATTTCAATAATTAATATTTTAGTTATAATTATAACTCACTTTTATTTAAATCTTATGATAATTATAACAGTAATATAATCCCAACAAAATTACATTTTTCTATAAAACAATTAAAGGGAACTTTCCCTTTAAAAAAATACCCCCCAAACCTAGACTCAGGTGGTCAAGGCGGCGCCCTATCTTGAGGGGAAATCGATGGACTATAAATAATCAGTTCTTAATTGTCACATTGGAAAGTTTTGGCAAGAAAAAACTTCAAGAAATATTTCATCTACTTGAATATTGACGAAGAAAGAAAACTTGGTAGACGAACAATGGAATTACCCCCTCCATTATTCTAGTCAAGGGTTCTCCACTTCTACGGCATGTCTGCGAGTGTTTCTGCCTGTGTTTTTAAATATACTTTTTTAATATATAAATGTTAAAAAATATAAAAAATAAAAAACTATTTTAAAAATCACAATGTCCATGGAGCTTGTTTTACGGTTTTGATTTAGACTTTACTTGTAGAGTGGCATACAAGGCAGGAGGGGTCTATCTCGTTAATAATACGACAAGACAATGTAGAGTTGACTTTGATGAAGAGGAGAGAGGGCGGCGGCGGCGGCTATGGCTGACGGAGAACACCTAGCAGAAGATCCGAATAAATATTGGAGATTAAAAAAAGCCCTGGAAGACTCCTGGCTCTTGATCTACTATGACCTAACAAATGAAATAGAGTTGACTTGGACATTCATGGACAAAGACTGAACAATATACATTATTTCATAGTTATTAAACCCAAACTTTACTTTCACTTCTTTTCAGCCTTTTTTTTTTTTTTTTTTTTTAAGGATAAAGAGGTGATTGCTAGATTTCAAAGTGAAAAATTAAATTCTTATTAGTGATGATTCTGAACACTGCAACAATATAATTTTGTGTGAATTAATTTCATATAAGGAGAAAAGTTAAGATTATATATTTTCTTATGTGACTAAGAAAAACATATTTAAATTTAGAAAAAAAAATTATCTCGAGTTGATTATGAATTTTGAGATAATTTTTAATATTTTTTGAGGTCATGAATTGGTTGTAACAAGGTTTTAAAAATATTACTTAGATGTTTCGGGTAAAACAATAGTTTGAAAATAGATTTTTGAGTTGAAAAAATAAGAATTTTATTTTTTCAGCCACCACAGTGATCGAATTGTTGGGAATAATAGACAGCGTGTTATCTATTTTTTTTGTTAGCAGATGGAGTGGACGATACGTCGTCAACCCTTTTAACTTAAAATAAATAAATAAAAATGCTTGCTTGCGTGGGCCTGAACTTGTAGGTCTGCATGCGGGTCTTTTATTGGGAGGCCAAGCTACTTAGCCTGGCTTCTCACACCCACTGCGCTTGGCCTTATTATTTTATTTTTTATTTTTTAAAATACTATTTTTTTATATGTATTTTTTAAAATAATTTTTTCATTTTTGTTTTGACTAGTACTTTTCTTTGTGATTTGTTTTTGCTTATTTGGCTTTTTTAAGTAATGATTATTTTTTTTTAATTATATTGGGTATGTTTAATTTTTTTATAAAATTAATGTAATTTATTTATAATTTTTTTTGTATATTTTATATAGATTAAATTATTATTTTTCACAACTTATCTCTAGTTTAACAAAATTTAACATCAATCAAACATTGAGATTTTTCTATGACACCTCAAGAACTCTATGGCAAGGTAATATATATAAATAAATTATGAAGTCAAAATCCAAAATAACACAGGGTGCGGTGTAATAATGAATTTTTTAAAAAAATTACCAATTAAATTTAAAAAAATAACATAGACAAAAAAGGATTTTGAAAAATAACATGAAGTCTAGAGAGATGAATTGTCGATCCCTTCAACCATTTTTTCAGGTAATCGATTTGCATCATCCTAAAAATGGTTGAATGTAGCTAAACAATGAAAACTTTATAGTAAACATTGTGAACTTCCAACTCCAGAATAATTCATTTTATTTCAACAGTCAAGGATATATATATATATATATATATATATATATATATATATATATATATATATATATATATATATCATGTGGTCTGATCATTTTAATATAAGCTGGGCTTGACATCTTTAGGATAATTTTTGGGCCCTATTTTCCACAAGCATCATTACTTTCCCGCATTTGATCAACTTCGTCCTCAAGGTTGGAGATAGAATATTTATTTACACAACCTTTTTTTTCTCACTCCTCATAAATAACATTTCAACCGGTGTAAAGATTTAGGTTTTTATTGGGTTTAAACTCGAAAAAGTATTATATTAATGATTTTTAGATGTTTTTTATAGTTTTAATGTGTTGATATTAAAAATAAAAATATTTTAAAAAATATTATTTTATTATATTTTTAATTAATAAATACTTTTATATAAGTACTTTTATATAAATACTCTAAACCGCATTACTAAACACATATTTAATTGAGATATAAAGATAATTTAGACAAAAAAAAAAATAACAAGATGGAAAACCTTGAATGGGTTTATATATATATATATATATATATATATATATATATATATATATATAGTAAGAAGTTATGATTTGACTTCTTTTAAAATTATTTTATATCATTTATTTGTATTCAATGTAATCCATACACATGTCATAAACCATTCTTTAGCATATTTTAAATAATTTAGCTACCTTCCAAAAAATAAGTTTTCATTATTATTAAAATATTTAATTAAATTGCTTTATTCATTAAAGAAAAAGTAATTCAGTCATCAAATTTAACATTATAATTTGTGAGAAAACATAGTCTTAAGGATTGGGAGAGAGAATCGCAACCTGAATCCCGGGTTCATAAATAACGCATGAGCGGTGTCAACAAGGCATTACACTTACGCCAAGTCTTAGAATGTACTTATTATAAACAAAACTTTAAAAATTCACGCAGCATTTCATAAAGTTCTAAAATATTATATTATTCAAAATCAATAAAATCAAATATCACTTTGAAATAATTCATAATACTCATTATATTGTCAAAATTAAAACTTTAACTAAAACAATGTAATAGTGGAACGTTTAAGGGATCAAATCAAAACTAAAAGGAAAATCTCGCTAACAGAAGCACTCAACAAAGTTCACCTACTAACAAAAATTAAGAACCTCAAATAATATTAAAAATAAGGAGTGAGTTCAACCAACTCAGTAAGGAAATAACATTAATTTAATATATATTTTAGATATTAATAATTTGCAAGTCGATTTATCTTGATATACATATACATACGAAGCATATTATCATAAAATAATGGAATACATATCAGAGATCAGATGATACCCAAAGGTGACCACTATAGGAGGATCAGTCACCACAAGCCGATGCATCTCTCACCGGTTAAGTATACAGAATACTATGTGCACATAAACTAACTACTCTCCCTTAGCATGAAGTTGCTGACAAGTCTTATATATATCAAGGCATAATAGATATTCACATAATTATCAAAGCAATGTATATCATATCAAATATAATTTAGTTCAAGAGAATATAAGTGCAAATTTAAAAATAGATAAGTACTAGAAAAATAAAGTAACAAATATAAATATTCAAGAAATTAACTAGTTGTGCTCATCATATAATAAACATATATATTTATTTATATTACATGCATAATAAATATTATTCTACTTATCCGGAGAAAATATAAAAATAAAAATAAATATTATATGAATTACTAGAATATAAAAGACTATACTCATGCCAAATTGCAGTGGAACTCCCTCCATGAATATTGATGATCTTGCTGCATGGAACATGTTGTTACCCATTTTTGGGTTCCCAAAAAAAAATTGAGAAAATACAAAAAAATATATAAAAAAAATATTCAAAAGAAATCCAAAAAATAATAGGAGCGAGAAAAGGATGCTGGAATGCCGAAAAAATACCAAAATTGGTTGAAGAAGTTCAAAAATGCAAAAGGTTGAAATTTGACAGTGAGAGCCATGTTGATAAGGAAAATTCAATTTGAAGAAGAAAAGTTCAAATCAGATGTTTATGGACTCAATTAAATTTTATCCAAGGTTTAATTGAATTTATATAGGGTTTGATTACAAGAAAAAATTGATTTTTAAGTCAATTTAGGCTTTTAGTGGAAGAAATTAAAGTTCCGGGGTCTAATTATAATTTTAAAGAGTTGATTTGGCCAAATCAGGGACTTAATTGCATAATTATTGAAGTTTGGTGGTCAATTAGGGACTTAATTGAAACAATCCGAGACCAAGGACCAAACCAGAAAAGGCTCTAACATTAAGGGATCCAATTACAATTTTTTCGGGGGTTTAATTACAAACACTGCAAAAACTTCAATGGCCAAATTGGAAGAACCCAAGCGGCGCCGTTTCCATCATTCACTGTCTTCAAACAGCTGTGAATCTGTGACGATAATGGAAGGAGACGTTAGCAGCGGTAATGGAGCTATTCTCGAATCAATGGGGCGGATATCCCGGCTGACATCCCTCGCCACCGTGATGCACGTCGGCTACCAAAAATGCTGGCATCCTCTGGCTATAAAAGCCAGAGGAGGAGCCGCACCAGAGGGAGGAGGAAGAGAGAGGGCAGAGAGGAGAGGCTACAAAAAAACAAAAGGATACAGCT